>VWYH01002029.1:220281-253416 GCA_013399365.1 Pampusana beccarii
CTGAGGGGTGACCCCATTAATGTTTATAAATATGTAAAGGATGAGTGTCACGAGGATGAAGCCAGGCTCTTCTTGGTGACAACCAATGATAGGACAAGGGGCAATGGGTACAAACTGGAACACAGGAGGTTCCACTTAAATATGAGAAGAAACTTCTTCTCAGTGAGGGTGACAGAACACTGAACAGGCTGCCCAGGGAGGTTGTGGAGTTTCCTTCTATGGAGAAATTCAAAACCCGCCTGGATGCCTTCCTGTGTAACCTCATCTAGGTGTTTCTGCTCCGGCAGGGGGATTGGACTAGATAATTTTCCGACGTCCCTTCCAATCCCTAACATTCTGTGATTCTGTGATTCTGTGATTCTGTGATTCTGTGATGTTTTGCTCAGCCTAGAGCTCTAATGAGCTGTTGTTATCCTGGTGACTTAGTAGATGCTGCGGAGACACTGAGCAATATGCGGTGCAGTTTGAGGTGACAGATGTATTCTTCCAGCGACAAAGAACATTTATGAAAACCTTCTTATGCTACACTGAATAACATGCTAACCAGTATATAACCAAATGTTGGTGGGAAAGGAGTTCCCGTAGAAACTGCAGAAGGATCTGTGGATTATTTGCATTTTTCATCCCTATTTATTAGAGCATGAATGAGGATGTTGCAGTATGGTAAAAGGAAGGTGAAAAGGGCTAGCAATATAGCTATACATCAGAACAAAGCTTAATGCTTAGAAGTAGAGTGAAAATACAATAAAGTACTTAGATAAATATTCTGAATTTGTTATTACTGAATTTTTCTTGTTTATTCTCTGCACAAGTTTTAGCCAAAAGAATTTTTGTTTTATGAATTAATGCTAGAATAGGAAGTAGTTTCAAGACTGCTTAGGAATGCTCAAATTTCTGGCTATTCAAGATGTATAGAGAAGGTGAAGGGGCTCAAACCAGGGTTCTCTGTGTTTTCAGAACTACATTCAGCCCTTCTCACTGGCAACTCACTTCCATCTCCCTCTCTGCTCCAACAGGTGGTAGGAGTTGCATGAAAAGGAGTTCCTATCAGAAGCCATTTCTGCAGTTAATCCGAAGTCTTAATACATTTATGAAATATTTTCATAATAATTACGGATAATTGCCATTGATTTTACAAGTGTGAAATAAAGTTTTAAGTTTGAAACTGAACTGAGCTTCAAAAGTGGTGCATGAAGAGAGTGAAAATCATATTGTAAATGAGCAACTACTTGAAGTGAAGACAGTAGATGAAAACACAGTGCATTGGATGCAGTCTTTGTCTTATGGAGGTAAGAAACCAATTGAATCTGTGGCCTGGTCACAGAAGAGTACATCTGAAAGGTTAAATTATAAATTCTAAAAAACTTTGTTAATGAGGTATACTACAGCATGTACATACTAATGTGATGTATATGTATACATTGTCATAAACCTTTTGAAACTGTAGACCTTTTCAGGATGTTATTAGTATAATTTAGGACAATCAACACAATTATTTTGGATTAGGTAATGGAAAATGGCATGATAAATAAATGTTAGAAGGCTCTTGGGGATGTGAAACTGTATTATTAAATTAGAACTTCAACTGAAATGATAAGGTCTGGTGATTATATTTTCATTAGTTGTACATTCTGCAGTGTCATATAATAGCTTTGTTGATTGTGCATAATTTACAATGCTTTCAAAATGCAAAACAATTACATGTCTCTTAAAAATAATATTGTTGTGCTGGAAAAAGATGGGGAATGGGAGGGTCTACCACCACTTGAGAGCTCAAACCTGCTCTCGCCACTGCTGTACAAGTTAAAATGCTGTGACTGTGTGACTTCCAGGCAGGTAACAGAAGGTGCATGTTAATATTTAATTTCCATCCTGTGCGACGCAGGAGTGTCTCCCCGCTCCCAACTCTGCTCCACGTCCCATCTTCTGGCGGGCTGGTTTCCGTACAAAGGAAGGGAGTTGCAGTGAGCTCTGAAAATATCCCTGGGTCCGAACAATTATGAAAGGAAGGTGTTTGAAGATAGTAGGAAAAACTATACCTTTCATTTAGAAAAAAGCATTTGAGACATATTCCACATGAAACCTAATATTTTCACCAATAAAAATAGCTATCCAAACCAAAAACACTACAGAAGATGTCGAAGCAGATAATGTTAGTGTTTCCCTAAGAAAAAAAAAAAAAAAAAAAAAAAGAAACAAAACTAAACCAACCAAACCAAACCAAACAAACAAAAATTCCACCACAACTTAATAAATTACTACCAAACAATGTAAGAGTAACTTAGGGAATCAGGGGATTGTAAGAGAAGATCGGAGAATGAAGAAGTAAAGTCATGGAAGCATGTGATAAACATCTATACTTGTTGTAGAAAATAGGAAAAAATTATACCAAGCACAGAAGCTGTGATTCAGAAACTGTCATTATTTTGTCTTTCTTTATTATTATTTTGTCCAGCCAAATGATAGGCTCTGGCTGTATCCTCCAGAGTAGTTGTTGCTTTCAAACTATTCAAAAACCTGATCAGTGTACAAGGGAAGAAAAAATCTTTGCACAGTATCAGTTGGTGGCTCCATGGGACCAGAGCTATGCGAATGGTGGGGTCTTGCATTGGGTCCATCAGGGCAGGGACAGGCAGCCAGGGACCGCCCTACCACCCCAGCCAGGAGCAGCTGAGGGCACCTTGGCACCCAGCCCCAGGCATTGGGTACGTGCCTGGGGATGGGCATGGGCTGGGGTTGGTCCAGGATATTGTCCTGTGGGTGAGGGTCAGGAGCAGGCTTGGTGAGGGGAATCAAGGTCATACACAGCTTCAGGATTGCTGGGCAGGGCCAAGGGGATGGCACCCAGTGAACCCAGATACGCAGATCAGATGAGAGCTGCAGTTTGCTGTGACCAGGGAATGACCTGGGCAGTAGGGAAAGTGCTTGGACACAGGAGGACGGCATAGAACATGTCCTGGTGTTGAATCCAAAGTGCAACCAAGACTTACATATGAGAAAGTAATACTAGAGTTTGTATCAATACAGAAAACCAAGAGTAACTATTTTTGCGTACCTGATTTTGAAGAAAAGTGCTTGAGCAACTCAGTTGTGTGAGTTAAAGTTTTGTACACATAATTTATAGGCAATCCACTTGTGCAACTGGGTATAGTCTATTTTGATGTATTCTCTCCTTGGCTAAATTTTGTGATCCTTATATTGGAACTGGTTAATTGGTTTTCCCACTGAAGTTTATTTTTTCTTCAATTCGTTAATACATCCACCCTGTGGAGCATCCCTCATAGTATACTTTCTCAGTTAGCCTGGTCACTTATGGCAGCATAGCTAATTACCTTTTAAGTAGCATTAAGATGCAGAATCTTAATGGATACTGGTGGTTGTTTTTCCACTTTCGGTTCAAAATTATCTTAATACATTCTTTGTCATGCATATTCATCTCAGAGCCCCAGAAATTTGAGTCGGAGTAATACATATATGTACTAATAGGTCTATGTACACACACTTTTCCAACCTAAATGATTCTATGATTCTAAATGTACTTATATACTTATGTATGTATTGTACCTTCTAAACACTTGTTACTAGCATGTCTCTATGGAATTGTTATTACTATGTCTTTTTAGTCTGATTTGTTTTCAAGTTACAAGGAGAGTTCAGATGCTGCCATGGGATAAGAAAACAGCTTCTCATGTCTATGCACTGAAAAACAAAAGCAACAAAAAACCCAGCTTAATGTTCCTGTTTCCTGTACTGGTATTTACATCTATTACAACACATATTTATTTGAATAACAACACCGCTGACCACGTTTTTGCTCATGAGAAACATTTAAATAAGAGGAACAGATAGAAGAAAAGAAGTTTAAAAAATGAGGGTCCGGTTTTTCTAAAGATTACTGGTTTGTAGGCGATAATCTCAAAAGTTACTTGATGCCTGTGTTTTGGCTGCTGTATAAAGCCTAGACGAGGTTATTCTCTTATAGGACTCTGTAGGCCTGTTCAAAAGGTATTCAAAGTTGAGCATCGAAACAGAAGGCTTCATAAACATGATCTCCTTTTTTAAAACTCTGCTGAAATTCTAGACTAAGAAAACAACTTTAGCAAAATGCTTAATCTGGTGGACTTTCCTACAAACTCTTAGCATCCAAATATCCCTGGACTGTGAAAATCTAAAAGCTCTATTACAAAGTTTAAACCTATTCATGTATTAATTTAACAAGATTATAGCATTCTCAAATTAAACAAAACAAAACAAAACAAACAAACAAAAAACAACAAAAAAACGCAACATATTTGAGAGGAGATCAAAATGCTTTTATACTAAAATAAAAAAATAAAAACAATAAATGCAATAGCTCTGTCATACACTGGTATTAAAGAGTACAATGGATTTTCCCACTGTTTTATGTTCACTGAGGAGCCACAGTATAAAAAAGATATTGAGTGACTGGAGAGTGTCCAGAAGAGGGTTACAAAGTTGGTGAGGGGTCTGGAGAGGAAGATGTATGTGGAGTGGATAAGGTCATTTGATTTGTTCAGCCTGGAGAAGAGGAGATTAAGTGAGACCTCATCATGGTCTACAGCTTCCTCTCAAGGGGAGGAGGAAGGGTAGACGCTGACCTCTTCTCTTTGGCAACCAATGATAGAACCTGAGGGAATGGCAGAAAAATGTGCCCGGGAATGTTTAGGTTGGACATTAGGGAAAGGTTCTTCACCCAGAGGGTGGTGGAGCACTGGAACAGACTCCCCAGGGAGGTGTCACAGCCCCAAGCCTGACAGTGTTCAAGAAGAGACTGGACAACACCATCAGACACATGGTGTGAACTGTGGAGTTGCCAGACGCAGGGACAGGAGTTGGACTCGATCATCCTTGTGGGTCCCTTCCAACTCAGGACATTCTATGATACTATGTGGAGTCCAATTAAATACGTTTTACATATGTGATAACATATGATATACGATATCTTATATGTTATCATATATGATACATATGATACATGATATCCCTCCAACATACATTCTACCGTGTTGTGGTTTTAAAATATATGTAAAATATAAAGTTACTTATTAAATTAACAGGCATTTTAACAATAAATTTAATAAAGAAACATCACTTTTAGAAAAAAATAAAAATAAATTATTTATCCAATTAACTCTTTGGGTAATAAATGTATCCTTTCAGGAATCTTGACAGAAAAATACAGTATACAGTCCAAAGGGGTAAGGAAACATATATGTCCATACCTGCATTTCAGATTTTGTCCAGTACACACTTATTCACAGGAGCTTAATCTGTGAATATTGAAACATTGGTATTCCTGAACTTCTACATACCTCCAGGTTGTTTTGATATTTTCATTTGGCACTCATAATAGAAAAATTCTACAAGATAATTGCATTGACATAATCAAAATAAATGTCTGTGGTGAAGCCTTTTCTTACATCTACAGCACCCTACGGTAGTTGAATAATTTTCTGGCCATTTTCTTTCTAAAACATTGTTGCTCAATGTCAAAGAAAAGACAGTTTAAAAGCATGTTATCTCACTCCACAAGTCAAAGCAGGAATGTCCTTCTGAGAGGTGGTAAATCTTTCTAACTTTTGAGAATATAACCGGAAGCTGAGGGTAGCTTCACAATCAGGTCTCATAGCAATTACAGGAAATATACATTAAACTTTCAGTTCAGCTTTTGAAGGATTAAAGTGAAATCAGTAAGTAGAACTACCAATTTCCTCCATACCTATAAATGTACAAACAAACACAGACACTCAGTGTTTGTGATCTACATCTATGGAAAAGGAGTTAACATCTTCTGCTCCTTCTTTATCCAGCTTTCTTGATTTGGGGAGAAACATGCAATGAATATTGGTGCTAGTAATTGTTCAAAGTAGAACATATTATATTTTTGGTTTGGCTCCAGTTCTCCAATTTTCAATTGGCCTATTTACTTACCTAAAAGCAAAGTTTGGTTAAGAAGAACTATTTTTTATGTTGAGTTTATCTTAGAGCTAAATCTTGAAGCTTTCTTAAGCATGCTGAACTTCTGATTAGCAGATAGGAATGGATTTACTTCACTTGGCATAGGTCGAAATAAGCCAAGGTAGGCAGAGCCAGTTCTATATTAATCATATTACTATTGTTTTGATACCTAAAATCAGCAATTATTAATAAAATAAGTCTATATGAATAAGGGTTGTTTCATTAATGTTCTTTTCATTTATATTAAAAATTAGATTATTTCACAATAAATGTGGTTATTAAAAAGGGAATTATCATTAAATAAGAATTGTTTGAGTTTACTGTATTCAATTTGCTATTGTGGTATTGTGAAGGACTATGATTTTAATCTACATTTAAAAAAAAAAAAAAAGTATAGTGTAAACAAAAAAAAAATATCTGAAATCCCAATACACCAATCAAACTACTTCACAAAAAAAAAAAAAAAAAGACAACAAAAAAACCCAACTCCAAACACCACAAAATAAACAAACAAAACACCAAAAAGACACACCCCACCACCTCAAACCCCGCATTTGTTACCATTAATTTTAATAGGTTTAAATCATTCTTAAATCTAATTGATCTAAACCTGTAACAAATTAGTGGAATTAAAGCTATTTTATCTGCTGTATCTATTCTTGCCATACAGACCCCAGAGCCAGGCAAGTCAGTTTCACCTCTTGTGCCCTGCAAGATCATGGAACGGATCTTCCTGGAAACAATGCTAAGGCATATGGAATATAAGGAGGTGACTGGTGCCAGCCAACATGGCTTCACTAAGGGCAAATCGTGCCTGACAAATCTGGTGACCTTCTACAACAGGGTTACAACCTTGATGGGTAAGGGAAGAGCAACTGATGTCGTCTACCAGGAGTTGTGCAAAGCATTTGACATTGCTGAGCACAGCATCTTTGTCTTTAAATTGTAGACACGTGAGTTTGATAGATGGACAACTTGGTGGATAAGGAATTGACTGGATGGTCACTACTCAAAGAGTTGCGGTCAGTGGCTCAATGACTGACAAGAGCAGACCGTACCTGAAATCTCAGTCTACCAGGAAGCTGCTCTGTCCAGTAACGTGGAAGAAATTCAATGTGAAACACACTTCGTTTCCTGGTCCTGTGGGCTATTAGGGAGAAGGCTGAACAAAGAGTAGGACTAAAGTTTATTTTTAGTGAAGTTTAGATCCCAATCCACCAATTTTTTCAGGACAAGTTTATGCACATTAATTTCTTAACTGTATTCACGAGTATACTCATAAGTTTAGAGTGATTATCTGAAGTCTTAAAAATGTTTTAATTTAAATTATTCTGTTCTCAAAATATATACTGCAAATATTCACCTTTTTAAAAATCAGTTTTCAATGCCTTTCAGTTAAAGTAAACTTTTAAAGAGAATCATGCATTTGACCTCTACACAAGACTGATGTCATTATATATCCCTGTTTGTAAGTACTAGCAATGCTCTCAGTAATTTCTTTAGGGTTGGTTCATGAAATAAAGGTCAACTAGTCTTCCACAAACAATGCAGCTAATGAAGAATCACCCTTCATCATACTTCCATCGTTCAGTTTTTGGTACACTTCACTCATTTCAAAGAGACACCGGAGAACAATTTTGTTAATTTAATACTAGCACATCTTTGCAAGAGTTGATAAAATACCAGAAGTTATTATATTGCTGACACTGATATTTTTCAGTACCATTTTCCAGCTTCATTTCCTTCAGTAATTTTACTAAGCAATTTTTTAAAATGCACTCCAAGCAAATATGTCATGCTTAGCTTGCTAAAAGCGTGAAAGTATAATTAACATAGTCCTGCAATACTGAAAAGGTATGACTTTATCATTATTTTTTTGCAAAGGGAGGAAATGAAAGAAGGAAAGAAAATTATCTGCCTTTTAGTGTAGTTCTTTGGCCCAGAAATCTGTGTTTATAAGAAATACTCCTGAAGGACCTCTAAGTAATGACTGTTATCACATGTTCCTGTAAAATGTGAGGAAATTGCTAAATTCTGGCAAAGTACACAAAATTATGCAAGATGGGAAAAAAAAAAAAGTAGGATAGCTGAAATACAAATTCAAGACTTCAAGAGAAAAAAAAAACTGATGTGAAAATGTATTGAATTCTAATGGAGGAGGCAATAATTTCCATACAACAGCACAGCAACATCAGAGGTCACCTCAATTTAAAGGAGGAACAGATACTGAATTTTTACCACATGACCAATGACTGCCTCACTGACAAAGATTCATTGGGTGCCTTATCAGGAACGGTGAACCGACTAATGCTTAGCACAGCAGATCATTATTCTCAGCTATCTGTGTGTGTATCAAACAATAAATAATTACTTCGTACTTTGAAGCTGTGTTTATCCTGCCTGCAGAGTGTCTTTGTGAACGATAAAAGTTGCCCAAACAGTGACACACAGAAGAAGGGTTACACTTTGAAAACTGGAGAAGGCAGATGTAGTGTCAAGAAAAGAAGAGGGAAAGAGATTTCTGGAGAAAGGTTTGTTGAATTTGGTGCCTCTGGCAAGAAGAGAGATGTAGAGGCACTGGTTATATTATTTTCCTGTTCCAAGGAGGAGTCTGTATATTTTCATACACCTGAACTCCTTTTTCAGTAGTGGCAATCAGAGCAAGCTCTATGACTGAATCAGTAGCAAAAGAGATAGCAGGGACTGTTTTGTTGAACTCAAGAAACTCTTTTCATAGAAAATTATGTATTCTGCCTATAATCAGAGTTTTGTACATATAGAGATATATTTATACTATCCTAAGGTAAGTGTTTGCAGGATCACAATCTATGTCAGCAATTAATAATCAAATTTTGTGAAAAATAATTGTTTAATGGGCTTTATGCAAGAATTGAACTTTTTTGTTGCTGTTGTAAGAAATTGATCTATATCTCACACTAAGGAGTCATCACTGGTTTGATGGAGTAGTTTCATTGCTAGATTCAAAATGAGATGTGGAAAGATAAGAGGCAATGTCTTTTCGTATTGCCTAGGGTTTATCTCTCTCAAGTTGAGCAAGGAAAAGATTACTATCAAAAAAGAGAACAGCTTATGTAAAGGAATAGCTATAAAGCGAAGAGTCAGGGAAACAGAAAAGGAATTGCTCTTTGAGGAATATGTACACAGTCTAGCCTATGAAAAAAACCCACTGAAAATGGAAGTTGAAGTTTTGGTTTTTTTTTCTTTTTATATTAGCATACTGGAATCTTGCTTCTATTTGAGAGCAAAATAGTTTTGTAATGCTTCCATTAAAAAAATATTAAAAAATTATAGCTGCCAACAATCTGAAAGAATGGTTGATGATGTACTACATGATATAAGAAGACTCATATTATCTTTGATAAAATGTATTTTTTTATATTAACAGTTCTAATTACTATTTTCTTTCATCTTTTTGTGGTATGCATAATTATGGAACTATTTCTACTCAATGAAGTTGCATGTACTGTAGTAAATTCTCATTCAATTATATTTTTGCTTCATATGTTATTTACGTAATATAATTACTTTTATATGGTGATATGATAGTTATTGAATAGGATTTACATTCTTATTTCCAGTGCAGAGAATAATCAGTAAATGCACAAAAGTAATCCCCTTACATTACTATGAATGACTTCCCAAACCAACTGGCGTGGGAAGAATAATAATTAATTTACTTAATTCATTAATGGTTACACTAAGAGTCTCAAATTTGGTGGAATTAGACTTCTTTTTTAATATTAAAAAAAAAAAAACAAAAAAAACACAACAACAAAAAAACAAACCAAAACCTCTCATTTGCAATACAAAGTAGACCAAGTTAGGAATCCAACTTAGTAAAAGATGTTGTATTTTTTTTTTCTTTTCCTTAACTGGAATACACAATAGAAATAGATACTCTGAGAAGTGTTCTGGTGTTACTCAATCCTGTTTTCTGAAAGATTTGGAGAAAGAAAGTTGTTGGTTTTTTTTTCTCCTGAACCAGTCACCAACATACAAATATAGTACTTCATCTGTTCAAGAGCTTTCCATCCTAGAGTAGAGAAGGCTGATTACCCTTAGTAAATAAACTTCGTACTAATTTTGGTTGAGTATCAAGATACCTATGGGCTCAGATATCATGTATTAATTTCATATAGGTATGAGCTTAAAACTGAGGAAAAAAAGTATGAGGTACTTAGAGCAATTTATCTGGATTTTGTATATCTTAATTGAAACAGAGGACCTAGGGAAATCTTGGAATTTAATGTAGAAAATGTCAGTAAACTTTGTTCTCTATACATCAGTAAGTCTGAAAAATCCTCTAAAGTTATGCATGGTGAGAAGAGAATTATAGAGACAATTAAAATCACAATAGTGGAACACCTTTTTCAACTACTTACACTGCATGCTTTTAAGTTGTTGTTTCAGAGCATATATCACCTTCTGATTAACATTTAAGGAATATTCGGCACATTTAAAAAAGGTTCAAGTGCATTTTTTAAACAAACTTAACGGGTATCAAAACTACATTCACGGAAAATCTCTGAATAAACTTCATTAATCAGTAATATGACTACCTATCTAGTACCTATGTAGTAATAGAGACCCCATTTACTCGTTCAAGTGAAGCATAAGTAATTCTTTCCCTGACAGGTCGTATTCTCAATTACATAAATTTAGACTCTTGCATCTTAATGTCTAATGGATGCACTTTTGTATGTTACAAATCATAAACCTTAGCTTCTTTACAAAGGACCTTTACAGAACATTAACCATTATTTTTCTGTCATGTTCCCAGATTGGTTTTATTTTAATCTTTATGCATAATTCTGAAGAATCATGTTGAAATCCATTCCAAACACCACCAACAAAAAATATGCCCAAGACATTATTCTAGTGCAGATATACTGAACTGCCACTCAATATCCTGAAGACGACCTGAAGTATATTCAATAAACATATAAATTCTTCAAAATAACAAAAATAAGGGAAAGAATAATAATTTTAAAAACTGATTGATGGGGTGATTAGCTCCCCAACTACAGTTTCTATCCACGAGCAGTCAGTTCTACTGCCATAATGGACTCTGTCACAGGTCTGAACATTTATTTTCTGCTGGCAGAAATCATTACTTTATGAAAAACTGTGACCAGGAGTGAAGATCTCTCTCTTGCATCTATAGAGTTCCACTAGGCCAACAGTCAGTATTTGAGCACGTTTGCATTTTTCAGTATACAGTGTAATAATGCATTAAAGACCGTACCCAAAGATTAATAAGATGCAAAAAGTGTTTGAGCAGCATATGACTATTAATCATATAGTTGCCAATGTGCTAAATTATATGAACAGGTATTGTCCAGAGTACTTTTAATGTGACCTTCCAATGTATACAGCCAAAGCTCAAAAGATCACAATGAGTTTAATTCTTCAGATATTTTTCCATGTATTTGCAGTCGTAGCTAAATTCTACCCTTTGCTGAAAAAGATTCCCTGTTGTATTTGATGTGAGAAGCTACTGGCCGTTTCATCTTTCAAGGAGAGTTTGTTAGTAGGTTAGATGGTATACTTACACAAAAAATTCAGCAAATATTGTAAATGCTATTTGGTGACCATTGTATTTTCTTTCTGTTTACAATGTATAGGCATTTAGTAAAAACACAAGACTGGAGTAAATGGCTACAGTAAACTTATACAGTAAACTGATACCCTCTTGTTCTGATTGTAACTATTCATGTAATAGTAAAGGAAAAAAGATCAAGTGGATCTGAAAGTAAGTGACCACAACACATGTGTCTGTTTTCTCAGTATTTATGGGAAACAAACCAGATCCAATCTAAAGCAAAATTCTCTCTTTTCTCATTCACTTAATATTGTGAAAAATCTCATCCAAGACTCTCGGTGTTTTGGTATGGTTTGAAGTTAAGATAAATAAATCCCTAAATATCTGGAGGATGTATATAATATCACCTTTCATTTGTCCCTACAAAGTTGATAGAGACTACTTTTAGGATTAAGGTTATAAATTTAGTTTTATTTATAGAAATAATTTTTTTTTTTAAACTGAGTGTTGTGATGTTGATTTAGACTTCAGGCTATTGTAACTACTCAAAAGTTACTAATACCACACTCCTTAGACTTTTGACACCAGAAAATAGTATTTAAGTGAAGTGTATATGAATAATGAATCTGAGACTCTGTAATTTTAAATTAGAGTTCTCTACAATGCTAGTTAGAAAACTTATCATGCCACTGTGTTATTCCGAAGCATGGTCTTGAGAAGTGGATACATGATATCAGAATTCATAATATTTGAAGGTACAATAAAATACTATTATTTTTATGTTAATTTGCTGTTGCTCACAATTTTCCTCAGAGAGATAGCTGTTGGGGTATACAGTTATACACTGTAACTATTGAGTTTTTTTCCACCCACCAGAAAGCACAGTGTATTCCAATATTTGCAATTGTGCATTGATTGCTTTGGAATATTACTGGAAAGAATTGACATCTAGATAAAAATAAGAAACAATTAGGAGAATATTGATGTAAACACCATTGCTTTTGATACTGTGCTATTTTTGGCAGCTCTTTAATTATGTATGAGAGCTATTTTTACACTTTCTATTGAATTATCCAAGTATCATATTCTTCTGACTTTGAATGGTGATCAAGGCTATGAACTATAGAGAAGGCAAGATCTAATAGTCTCTTATTTTTTCTTTCTGGCAAATGACGACAATTTTGAAGGCAATAATTTCTTAAAAATATAACCACAATGTGGTTATATTTTTAATATAGCAGAAGAGTCCACAAAAACATCTGTCATGGAAATAAAAATCAAACGAACAAAAACCTAAACAAAACAAAACAACAAAACCCGAGACTAGTGTATGTATGAGAAAACAATGAAGATAGTCATTTGAATTGGTAAATGCAGAAGAAAACACTCTAAATACAAAAGTATAGAAAATGATCATTGAAAAGGACATTCATGACTTGTAACTCAGTAGTATCTCAAGGTACAACATGTAGGATTAAAGTTGATGTCAGGAACTCAGCACAGGTAGAAGTTCTTGTGAATGACTATTTGATCACATACCAAAGTGTGTAGTTTTGTAAACATGAGTTCATATTTTTTTCCTCACATCACCTAACCACCTTACCTCCCTTCTCCTTTAAAAATCCTCTGAGCAGAGTCTTCTCAAGAATAAGAAATAGGTAACTTATCCATCTTATCATTAACATTAAAAAATGCATGTCAGAACAGAATTTGATGTGCAGGAAGATATTTTAATCGAATGTTTTTAGATTACAGAAAAAAAAAAATCTTAGCGTCTTCATTGACATAACTTCTTTATAAGAATAAATAAATTTTGAAAAACAATAACTGTGTTTGATACACTTAATTTTTTTTTTATTTCTGTTATCTAAAATTAGAACATTAAAAGAAATATGTGTCAAGACACTGAAATAGTCAGAGGCAGTATGTGGTATTCTTACTAAATAATTGAGACATAACAAGCTAAACATGAAGAGAGACCTCAACTGAGGTCTTGAAACATGATCACAAGTTAGTGTAGTGCCAGAAATAAGCTACTAAGTGCTGTACAATGTTGTCTCAACAACATGAAAGTATTTCTGCTTCTCTATGTAAATACGGGTGGTTATCTTCACCATACTCCTTTAAGCAGTGTAGACATTTCCTAAGTTGCTTAAATTCCTAAGTGTTTGTAATGGCAGGACCAAACATCAATTAAAACCTTTATTTATTTAATTTTGTGCATGTTTTATACTAGATCTTG
Source organism: Pampusana beccarii (assembly GCA_013399365.1). Lineage (NCBI taxonomy): Eukaryota > Metazoa > Chordata > Aves > Columbiformes > Columbidae > Pampusana > Pampusana beccarii. The sequence continues at coordinate 234,066 of VWYH01002029.1, forward strand.
ATCTTCATTACGTGTTTTTATCTATATAGTACTACATTGAATTCTCTGTGATATGACTCAAACTACAGATGCATAAGTATTCTGTGTGCAGTTTTTACTGTCAGCAGTATTTTAGTAAGAATTGCTTAAAATATGCTATCTTTAAAGTGACAATTTAATATATTATTTAATACTAGAGTAGTCATTGTTAAAATAATGATTAAAAATTAACTTTTGCTATTGTGTTCATTTGTATTTGATTTGTGGTTTCAATTAGAAATAAATAATAAGAATATATAAAACTGCAAAGAATTTATTTTATTGATTGTACTGATGTTTTATGAAAATGTTTATGATTTCTATCTTCATTTTTTTTCCATGGGGATCAATTGTATCTTGCCTAAAGACAACGAACAAAAGCATCGTGTGTAGATAATGTAAAATGACAGAGAAACATCTAGAGGTTGCCCTGAAGATACATTGATTATGACTGTACAGTTCTCTGAAAGGATGAATATTCTCTCTACTTAATAGGACTGAATTCTCATAAAACCAGTATCAGTTGACATCTTGAAGCAATTTGAGTGACCAGTCTTAAAAATAGACCAAAAAAGAGAAAGATTTTTAACATTTTGGTAACTTGTAAAATAACTTGTAAAATGCTAGGAAAAAGGGGGTGCAGCAAAACTTTCTGTTTTCTAATAATGCATAATGTAGCACTGAAAAAAAAAAGTTTAAAAAATAATTTATTTTCTTGTTTGTAAGTTGGATGTAGCTCAACATTTCACTAGATATTTGAAATGTCTCATTGAATGCAGGAAAACAGTACTTGACTTGCTGTGTGGGAATAACAGAAGATAGTGAGGAGAGTTGTAAATACCGTCAAACAACTGCAGCTGGGATGTAGAAAAACACGTAAATTGCAAGTAGAGTCTCTTTGTTTAGATCACAGGCCTGTGAAAACAGTCTTAAAGGCACCTTATATACATCCTTGAAATTCCTTTAGGCAAAGATCAAAGCAGCATGGTAAACTGCGCCTGCGCGAATCCCTATGTACAGGGTGAAGCAAGCGTGCTCCTTCATCTTCACCAAGGGCTGAACTGTGCAGCACCTGCATCTCCGCTTGTGTGACCTCTGCTCAGGAGCTTAAATGCTGTTTCAGAGATCCCTCAGTTAGAGGGGTAACAAAAATAAATTTGCTCTTTGTAGTGGCTTCTGGTTGTTCCTGCCACCTGACTACATCAACTCACACATCTGCAGATTGTTCACAACCAATCTATGAAAATTTTCAGTATGTGAAATGTTGAATTATCTTAGACATAACATACTGATTAGATGGAATTATGACCGTTCTCTGTAAAAAGAAACTGATTTCTTGATACTAAAATTAGGAAGAGCCACCATAGCAGTGCACATGGCTTCCACCAAAGATGGACACAGAATTTCAGTTTTCCTTCACCATTCATGTAATTTACAATTCATATTATGGATAAATACTTAATCTTGATTTGAAGACTTTTTAGAGGTTTAAATATATTTTTGGTAGGGTTAATTATTGTTGGTAAAATATTGCACATTTCAATAGTCTGGGTGTGGTGAATTGAAATTTGGTTGCAAACTGCTTCGTAAATCACATAGAAAGAGGTCTCACACCAAGTTCCTAACTTGGGTGCCTATAAGAACGTGTTGTGAAGCTGAGGCTAAGGAAAATGTCTGAATCTTAAATCAGAAATATATCCTTCTTCTGGGATGTTCGTGTTAGTTAATTTCAGACTGAAATTTTAAGCCTCACTCAAAGGGTTTGTGAAGTATCTTGGAAGTTCTTTGCACTGGTAAGTACTAATCTTCAATTAATAAGGTAAGAAACTTCATACAGGAGAAAATCTTCAGGAGGGTGAGTAGATTTATTTATGTGTATTTCAATAAATCAGGAATAGTTCTATCGTTTAGTCATAGTAGCTGTTTATACTGTCTTATGTAAAGCTTTTTATTTTATAGACAGATGTTTTTCCTTAACTTTTTTTTTTTTTTTGGCAAATAAAACGTTTTACAAGTGAACTAGTTTTCCTTATAAATAACACTTGTATTATTTTAGCTGGAGGCTTTCTTGGTGATATTTTGTGTAGAAATTACATGATGTGTAAGATTCAGAAAACGGTAACTTTTTTTTTTTGGTTTTTACTGATTTTTAACAGTATAATTGTCTTAATAGTTATCATTCATCAATTAGTTTTGGTTCTTTATATTTACAGTGGTAATACTCTGAGGATGCTCTGAATTTCGACATTCCTTTCCCTAACCATTTTTCTTGAAAAACATCTTGCAAGGAGACTAAAAGCTCTGCACCTATTACTAACGATTCTATATTGTCATAACCACCAAAATGCTGAAATTTTCATAATATGAATACACTTCAGTGTATCTTTCAGGTCTATTTCAAAGCAATGTGAAAGATGTTTCAATGCTTGTTGATTGCTAGTTGTTAGCATAACACCCAGTAATCTTTGTAAAAAGCAGACAACTCTGTTGGCAGCAAGTCAAAAGCTACCACTGCCACTAAAACGATAAGGCATTGAGTCAATTTAATTGTTAGGCATAGGTGGTTCCTGCAAACTCGATATCATTTTGTAAAAGCAGTTTGAGAAACGGCATTTCAGGAGACAGCAGCAAATACTGTTATATTTAGATGTACAATGTTACTAAGAAAGTCCTGGTGAATCAGTATAAAAGGCTCAAAGAATCTCTGGAGATTACAAGATGTTACTTTTTTGTGGGTTGGGATTCAATATTCAGAACATAATTTATCTCACCTAATGCTAACTATCTAAACCAGTCATTTAGGATCTCTCAAGTGCCAAGAGACATTGCTTTCCAGGGGTGTTTCGTTGTATTTCTTTAGAACATATATTACAGTCCAGGATGAACCATTTCCTAGAAATGTCTGTTTCATTTCACTGGCTATTAAGAAAGCCTACATAATTTCAGATTACATGACCAACTTTGGGATGCTTAATTCCATCCATAGTAGCTGACTCTACTTTCCACTATGTAAAATAAATAGAAAATCCATTAAAAATAGTTTTGATTTGATTTTGGCTTTAAAATATGTTTAGTTTGTCTTTTTTTTTTTTTTCATACTGAAGCAGAACTGAGCATCTTACATCCTTTATTTCCTCCAAGTAAAAATGTAACTAATGCAAAATTTTGAAGGGATTTGCTATATTAAAATATTAATTTAAAAAACTGAAAAATATTCAGCACATTAATCTCTATTCTTGTTGCACTTGTGTGCTCTCTGACAATTAATGATTTTGACAGAGTCCCTTTTCACAGTTGTGGCTGGCGTTGCAATACAGAAAACTTAAGGAGAAGCATCTGGGCAGAATCGTCCATCTTTGTCTCAAAGCAGATTTAAACAAGTGTAACACCACACTTGATGTAGCTTCCATTCAGACTATGAGTTCAAAAGACTTATTCATGCTTGAAATTTTTGGACTATCTACTAGAGCCACCTGCACACAATCATCTTATTTCTGAAAGAAATCCTTTTCATGCTGTCACCACAATCAACTGCAATTCAGGAGGGTTTTCAAAACATGTAATCACTGCATAAACAGTGGTCAGCCTCAGTAGTAGTCAGTGCCTTTTAACAGTGGATGTACTTACAAAAGCAGACAACTGGTAGAATTACTGCAATGTTTCCAATTCTACCTTCTGCATGCCTAAAGAGATAAAATAAGAAAGACCAGGCTGGTCTGCTTTTAGTAGCAATAAATACAAACACAACTACATTTGGATATATTTTCTGAAGCAATGTGATTTGTTTTGATGACTGTGGGAGTCCTCTCTGAAAACCTTATTACTACAGAAGCCTCTGAAAAACTCTACAGTGTTTGTTTTTTGAGTTCTCAGTTATTTTTTCTCCTTGCACAATGCTGTTATACACATAGCTATTACAAGTAACTTCAAAACTCTTCTAAAATAAATGTCGCAATTTTGTAACTGTGCAAATAATCACGAATCATCCATGATTTTACCTGAAACTAAAATAAAGACCACACATTGTTTTGCCTTTCTGAGAGTTCAGCAGTATATTTCTTACTGACTGCAACTAGTACTCAGAAGATAATATAGCTTTTGAAAAGTAATGTAACAGTATAAACATTTTTAGATATATTGGGTTTGCATGGCAAGGTTTTGGTAGTGGGTTTGCTACAGGGGTGCCTTCTGTGAGAAGTTGCTAGAAGATTCTGCTGTGTCCGACCAAGGAAATTCCACCTCCAAGATGGACCCACCACTGGCCAAGGCTCCAAGACAGACCCACTGCTGGCCAAGACCGAGTCAATCAGCCACAGTGGTAGTGCCTCTGTGGGAACATATTTAAGAAAGGGAAAAAAAAAAAACAAAAACCAAACCCTGTGACAGCAACAGCTGGAAGAAAGGAATGAGACTATGTGAGAGAAACAAGTCTTCAGATGGAAAAATCAGTGAAGAACGAGAGAGAGGAGGTGTTCCAGGCACCGGAGCAATGATTCCCCTGCAGCCTGTGGTGAAGTTAACAGTGAGGCTGTCTGTCCCCCTGAAGCCCATGGAGGTCCGTAGTGAAGCAGATATCTACCTGCAACCCATGGAGGACCCCATACTGGAACAGGTGCATGAGCTTGAAGGAGCCTGTGACCCCATGGATAGCCCATCCTGGAGCAGGCTCCTGGCAGGACCTGTGGCCCCGTGAAGACAGGAGATCATGCAGGAGCAGGTTTTCTGGCAGAACTTGTGATCCCATGGGGGACCCATGCCGGAGCAGTCTGTTCCTGAAAGACTGCACCCCGTGCGAGGGACCTACACCAGACCAGATTGTGAAGAACTGTAGCCTGTCAGAAGGACTCATGTTGAAGAAGTTCATGGAGGAGTGTCTCCTGTGGAAGGGACCTCATGTTGGAGCAGAGGAAGAGTGTGAGGAGTCCTTTCCCTGAGGCGGAAAAAGTGGCAGAGACAACGTGTGAGGGACTGACCAAAACCCATGCTCCTCATTCTCCTGCTCTGGCGGGGGAAGGAGGTAGAGAAAATCAGGAGTGAAGTTAAGCCTGGAAGGGGTGGGGGAAGGTGTTTTAAGATTTGGGTTTTATTTTCTCATTATTTCTTTGGTAACTGCTTTTGCCTCACTACAGTTACTTATGTTGCATATCTATTCTAGTAATGTGACTTTAGAAAACAGTTTAATACCTCCCAAGAACCACAACAGTAAACAAGGACAGACTAGATGAGTATAAAAAGAAAGTGTAACGACAGGATAAACCACCAACCTGCGAGTGGCAAGCAACTGTTACAAATTAAAGATTTTGTCTAAGAATTTGTTCACTTCCTCCTGGAGTGCAAAAGATGTTAGCTTAATTCCCACTGATGGTAGAAACACAGTAGATTTCTCCGACAATTTTTCTCTTGGAGAAAACTCTTAAAATTCTGAGAGGTCTTGTAAAAGGCAAATACATTAAGGAAGGTCACACAGAAAGGTTTTTATAGATGGTGTCCTAGGAAGATTTACATAGTACAGAAAATTTAAAATAGGAAAATCTTGACCTGCTTCACATGTTCTTACTATAGTAGATATAACCAGCATATTACTATGTATTCCATTTGACTCAATATGTGTTCCGTTTTACTGTGTGATGGAAATCAAAGATTTATTCTAAAGACCCTATTACCTTTCAGTGCCTTGGTGTTGCAATTTATGTACACTTCCAAGGCAAAAGAATAACTTGATGTTGTACAACTTCTAAAAAAACATTTATTCATATATGCTTACATGGCTTAGTCCCCAGAAAAGCCACTTGGAATTGAGATGGAATGACTCACATGACTCAGTGTGGAGGGACAGGTAACTCTTATCTTCCATACTAATACTAGGATTGCATCCGTGCCTGGAGTTGTGAAATAATAATAAAAAAAGCCAAGATAGGACTTCCTGCCTGTTCATGTGTTCTACACAGAAGTCTGCTTACCTATACTAGTTGATAAAATACTCCCAACACATCAGTACTAAAGAGCTAGCATTAACTTGACAATAAAAGTTATTGAAACAAAAAATCTAAGAGTTGTCAAGCAGCACATGTTGTATCACAGTGTTCAATATCTTCCTCCTGTAATTCTCTACTATAGTGTGATGAGAAGAAATGTTATCATACATTAAATTTTTAAAAGTTTTCAAGTTATTTAAAAGAAACAATACCAGGCATTTATTGCAATCTAAGATGTAGTTCTGTACCACAATGTGCAGTCCCTTGGAACTGATACAGTGTTCATTAAAAGATGCATACTGCAGTACTTCAGTGAGTTGCACACCATAAAGAATGTTTTTTCCCACTGACTGCCTTTTGTCAACTAATTCTCAATTATGTTTCTAGTGGAAGTGTCTCTAGGCACAGACAGAAATTAGTGATATAGAAATATTTTTATGATTCAAGTGTTTTATCTTTTTTTTTCTGCAGTTCTGTAGTTTGGTCATTTACTTTGGGTGTTTCAATTGGTTTTATCATTTATTTTATTGAGTTGTATGTAATCTTGCTTTCACCATTGAAAATTTAGACATTTAAAACAAAATTTAGTCTGTCTGTGAGGTTAAATTTCTTCCCTCTGCTTTTGTTCCCCTTTTTCTTCCCTTCCTAAAATTCCTCTGTTGAGGGAAGACTTGACTACTTCCTCACTTTGCAACTTACTGTCCTCTATACTGATGAAGGTGTCTTATCAAGGCATCACAGTATGTCTAACTGACAGCTCAGTATTGAACTTTAATTGCTTGACCTCTCTTTACAACTTTATTTAACATTTTGGTTCTTTCTTTCTACTTATTGCCCATAGGTCAACTTTGTACATTTGAAAGTCTTTTGTTCCTCTGCCTTTTATAGATAATGAATGTTCTTTGTGTGTCAAATAGGCTTTGAATTTAAGTTCTCTAAAATTTAGATCATGACTCCTTTTCATATTAGCAAAAAATGTGCTACATGAACAGTGAAGCGGTCATTTTCTTGCACCATAATTACTAAGGATCAAGCATAATTATATAATCCCTTTCGTCTTGTTTCCTTATGAGTTCACAAATAGAATTATATGCATGCTTTTTGAAAACGAATTTCTAAACTGCTTTGACTTTGTTTAGAAAAAAACCAAACCCATTACTGAGTCTTATTCAGGATCTTTAGAAGTTAATTAAAGGTTTACTTTTCTTTTGTGGTATTTCTCTGCAAATTAGTTTTTTGTTTCTTTCTCACAGGTTATTTACAAATTCTCAATTTCAGGGTACTCCTTGGTACCCACTAATGAAAGTTTCCATTCCTCCTTTACCTTTGTTTTAACAATCTTATTTATTTCAAGATTCACTTTAAAACACAGCCACTACTGTGAATGAAATTTTGAAAGATAAACACACTGTAAGTGGCTTGCAATAGAAGGCAGAAAGACATGGAAAACACTTCCATCTACCTGATTTTCTAGACTGGTAAGCTGGCTATATGTTACGTATTGGAACTGCTACTGAACTGCTATATATCGTCATAAAGAAAATTAAAATACTTACATAAAAAGATAACAGAATTTCTTAAATATTGAAAGAAACTATAAAGTTCCTTGGCACTGCATCTAACACCATGACTAATCAAAATACCATCTCTGAAAGTTTAGAGTAAAAGATTAATCCTACTAAAACGAATGAGATGTGTGCATATTTAAAGATGAATGTGTTCTTAAATGCTGAGCTGAATTTAGAGCCATAGCCAGTAATTTTTACAGCATCAACAATGTTTCTCTAATTCCTTTTATATATAGCTACAAATACAATCACAATGTGACAAATGTTAGAGGAACTTATACTTCATATGCTCCTCTTTTCCCAGAAAATGTGTTTGTGAGGGCTTTGTTTGTGGTTATTGCTAGAATAACAGCAGAGTTTAAGCAGGGAACATGGTCCAGCTTTGAGAAGGGAAACTGTAGGGTTAAAATTCAGAGCCTGGAGAGCATATAATGCTACAACTAGAGTTTTACTACATTCAAATGTTCAGATTGTATCTCAGCTATTTTGGAAGATCAAGCCAGACTCAATATATTTCTTCTATGTTTTTTGCAGAAATATTTAGTGAAACAGAACATACAAAGGGATATGCTACTTAAGAAAATAAATTGCACAATATGTCAATCCCTACCTCAAATCTTCACTATTTTATCAATTAATTTAATTCAGAAAGTAAAACATGAAGCTAACACTTTAATGTCTTGACACATATAAACAAAAAAATCATCTCAATAACTGTTGTAAAAATATATTTTGATTCTGTGGCATGTGCTAGAAATGAGGTTTAGAATTCTATCATCTCTGGTTAATTTAAGTTAGTTACTATGGCTGAACATGGCTTTTTGGAATGGTACACCTAGAAATCTGTTCATAGTTTGAATTGATACCTGAGAACTGTGGCTGTAATTCTTTGTGCACGTAGCATAAAAGTTGTCACTTTGTCACTCTTTTTCCATGTTTCATGGGTCTGGGGTTTTGTGTTTTGTTTGCTTGGTACGTTTTTAAGAATAAGACTAATATTTCTGACATTTCAGGGACAAATTAAATTATAATACAAATATAATAGATAGCCATTCAATGGACTTTCAGTCTGCCTTAAATAATTTTGGTAAAGCATGTATTGCAACTGGTGTTGAGCAAAAAAAAAAAAAAAAAAAANAAAAAAAAAAAAAAAAGTTTTTACAAATGACTAAGGAAAATTGTGAAATTGTGGGTTGGGAAGTTGCAGCTGAGGGGAGTTTCTGCTTTGATGAAATGTGCTGTGAGAAGAAAATCAGAATGTTTTTATGATTACTAATTTCTCACCTCATCTTTATACTGACACCAAAAATTCCCCAGACATTGTGTTGTCCCAGACTATGTAGCGCATGCAGATTTGGAGAATTTGTATTTCACAGGCGTTTTTGCATTTCATTAAATTAGTGTGATGTATAGTCTCTGCAAGTCAGGCTTAGGTAAGGGTCAAAATCAAATGAGTGCATTTAGATTTTAGGGTAACTATCTAATTTGTATTCACTTCACGCACACAGGAGGCCTACAGTTTCTGATTTTGGCATAAAACTAACTTAATTTTTCATGCCTTAGGACAGCATTTTAGCCTCTCTATCTTCCCTGCCTGATGACTGTTTAGAGTATGTAAACTGCAAAAAACCACATATAAGCTCAGAAAGAAAGAGGTTATTTGCAAAGTCATCGTAAATGTATCTGTAAAATAATAAACAACAAATGTTTTAAAATACAGGAAAATATTTTTAATTTCATAGAATTATAGAAACACTGGCTGAAAGGGTCTGCCATTTTTGTAACTGCCCTTCAAGTAGTTGCTGGCAGCTTTTGGAACTTTTTGTTTGTTTCTTTTTTTCTTTTGGTAATGTTTTGCTTACTTAAAGCTGTAATGCAGTAATAAACATAAATTAATCCTATTGAATTTTAATTAAAATATGCTTTCTGAAATGTACTTTGTTGTGAAAGTTAGGTGATTATCTCAAGAAACATGGCAGCATTCACACTGTTGCTAAAAGTAAAGGTCTAGGTAGTTCAGTCATAATAGTTACCATCATAAGGACAGAAATGACTGTATTTATAAGGAATTATGAATCTGACTGTCTAGGGTTCTTGTAAAAAATGAAAGCACATATATACACTCATATGCATAACTAAACAGTTTGATTCAAATTGTTCATATGAAAACTGAAGTTCAGTTTTAATTATTAGAATGTAAAAGAAGATATTTTATCCTGAAATGAATGCAAATCAGGCGGCAAGAAGAGTGAATTTCAATGCAGATTTGGTTATATGGCTCGAAGGACACAAACACTGTTTGCTCAATCACATTTTCATGCTGAAAATACACAGTGATAGCAAGGGTCAATAGAAGTATACTTGCACTCCCGCAGACTGATATTTCATGTTCTATTTTTTGTGGAAGATTTGCAAAGATATTTTGCTGAAGAAACAAGCTTTTGATGATTCTTTTTGTGGAACTAAAGGAGCAGAACTAGCTGGATTTAAACTAAAGGAACCAAAGGAGCAAGAGAGAGCTGACAGTTCTTTAAGGACGTTCTTCTGAGAGTGGCAGAGCTCTTTGTTCCCACATTTAAGAAATCAGGCAAAAAGGCAGGAGACCAGCATGGTTGAGTAAGTACCTTCTGGTCAAAATAAAATTTAGGAAGGAAGTCCACAAGCAGTGGAACCAGGGACATGTAGCCTGGAAAGAATATAGGGATGCTGTATAGTGATGGGATTAGGAAAGCTAAGGCACAGCTGAAGCCAGATTTGGTAAGGGATGTGAAGAATATTAAGAAGGGCTTCCGTAGGTATGTTGGTCAGAAAGGAAAGATAAAAGAAAATGTGTGCCCCTGAATAAGTAAGACAGGAGAAGTACTGACCACCGACATGGAGAAAGCGGAGGCTCTCAACAATTTTTTTGCCCTAGTTTTCAATAGTAAACTCTCTTCCCACATCTCTCAAGCCCCTGAAGCTCAAGGCAGGGACTAGGGCAAGGATGTCCTTCCCATCTAGGAGAAGATCAGGTTTAAGATCACCTGAGGAACCTGAACATACACAAGTCCATGGGACCCAACGAGATACATTCCAGGGTCTAGAGTGAGTCGGTTGATGTGTCACTAAACCACTCCACATCATATTTGAATAGTCATGGCAGTCAGGAGAAGTCCTCAGTGAGTGGAAAAAGGGAAATATTGGCTGAAGGAAAGAAGCCAGAGAGTTGTGGTCAGTGGGGCAGAGTCTAGTTGGAGGCCTGTATCTACTGGAGTCCCTCAAGGATTAGTACTGGGACCACTACTATTCAATATATTCAGCAGCAACTTGGATGAGGGAATAGAGTGCACTGTCAGCAAGTTTGCTGATGACACCAAACCGCCAAACTGGGAGGAGTGGCTGACATGCCAGAAGGCTGTGCTGCCATCCAGCGAGACCTGGACAGGCTGGAGAGTTGGGCAGGGAAAAAAAATAGTGAAATATAACAAGGGCAAGAGTAGAGTCTGGGCGGGAACAACGTCAAGTTCCAGTATAAGTTGAGGAGTGACCTGTTGGAGAGCAGCATAGAGGAAAGCGACCTTGGGGTTCTGGTGGACAGCAAGATGACCGTGAGCCTGCACTGTGCCCTCGCGGCCAAGAAGGCCAATGGCTACCTGGGGTGTATTAGAAGGGGGGTGGTTAGTAAGTCAAGAGAGGTTGTTCTCCCCCTCTACTCTGCCCTGGTGAGACTGCATCTGGAATATTGTGTCCAGCTCTGGGCCCCTCAGTTCAAGAAGTACAGGGAACTGCTGGAGAGAGTCCAGCGCAGAGCCACAAAGATGATGGAGTGGAGCATCTCCCTTATGAGGAAAGGCTGAGGGAGCTGGGTCTCTTTAGGTTGGAGAAGAGGAAACTGAGGGGTGACCTCATTAATCTTTATAAATATGTAAAGGGTGAGTGTCATGAGGATGGCACCAGGCTCTTCTCAGTGACAACCAGTGATATGACAAGGGGCAATGGGTACAAACTGGAACACAGGAAGTTCCACTTAAATATGAGAAGAAACTTCTTCTCAGTGAGGGTGGCAGAACACTGGAACAGGCTGCCCAGGGAGGTTGTGGAGTCTCCTTCTCTGGAGACATTCAAAACCCACCTGGATGCCTTCCTGTGTAACCTTGTCTAGGTGTTCCTGCTCTGGCAGAAGGATTGGACTAGATGATATTTCGAGGTCCCTTCCAATCCCTAATGTTCTGTGATTCTGCGGTTACCCATAGGGGAAAATTTTAGGCCTGAATTTGATGGAACTATGTCTGTATATGATGGAACTTTAATTTGCATAACTAAAACTGTGCCAGGGAACATCGTAACAGTTAAACAGCATGAATGGTTGTATCCCTGATTTATTTGTTAGTAGAAATGTAGATTCTCACTTCTTTAATCTGTATTATGAGGAATTTTTTATCCAAGATATTGGCTTTTTTAATTCCTTAATTTAGTTTCACTCTTCCAAAAATACAGTCATATTTCAAAGAGTATGTCTACTCCTTGATCATTATTCTTTTGATGCATCCTATGTCTTATGTTTTCTACTCAATAGCTGTGAAAACAAGAAGTCAGAATTTGTGCTTATTCCCTGCCGGCATTTTATTTAGTATATACTTATAGCTCACATTTTGACATTTTATTAATCAGAAGTCAGGTAGTTTGATTTTAGCTCATTATTTGTAACAGCACAGGTAAATGTATGATGACATTATACAGGTCAAGAAAGAAGTTAATTCTCTTGAAAGAAATATGCAAGGTGGAGGGAGCTGCCTCTGGTCATCAAAGAAGACCCAGCACAGGGCTGCAAATGACCATTCATCTGAGAGGCCAGGACTCTTCTATCCATGTGTGACCCCATGTCTGGATTGCTGTCTTGTGGATTGCATCCCTAAATGAGTAGCTAAAAGACTGCTGATAACAGTGGCAACTACCTTTTGGAAAATGGTTAGTTTAATGACCAAAAAATTTGGTTTGGACAGGGTAGATCTGGATTTTCTCTTATATTTTATTCTGGTTCAACCTTGGTTGAAAGCTGAACCAGAAGACACCCTACCCACTAATATAGAATGATACTTCAGGTCATTATGAAAGTAGGAATTAAATGCACAAAATATGGTTAGAGAACAGGGAGCCACCTGTGCATTCTGTGATCACGTGGTTATTCCTGATCAGCCAGAGATCCTCCTTCTGGTTCCCATTCCCTGGATTTTTTAATTTGCAATGTGGTGTTACTGTATTTTGACAGAAGAGAGAAAGAGATGATCATTGAATGTCTAAGGCAAATTAAAAAATAATAGCTCCTTTAAAGGTACTTTTTGTTTTGTTTTGCTTTATGGATTTTTATGGGCTTGGACAGGAATGAGGTTTTTACTTCACTGATAAAATTTCCTAATAATAAAATCCTCATTTCCCCTCAGTGCTGTTGGCAATGAGGTACACCAGTTATAAATACATGAGCTTTTTACATTGCTTTAAACATGCCAGAATACACATTTTTAGACAGACTGATTTTTCAGAAAATTTAAAATATCATAATAATAGTAATGATAATATTTGCATTTGTAACTGACTTCCAAGCTCATTAGCTATGTTCCACACATGCCACAAGGTGGTAGAAAGAGAAGCGAATAATTCATTTACATTTTTGAAATGTCCGTATTATTTCATTATCTCTTTTTGAAGATAACGGTTAACTCTGAGTTTTGTTTTATTTGAAAATCAATTAATCTAAGGCTTTTAATAAAAAAATCATTTTCTTTAATGAACTCACAAGATAATATCTTTAAGACAGAGTTGTCAGCTTTAAAGCTAAGAGTCATCTGGGATGGAAACAGAACTACATATTTTAAATGTTAATCAGATTAATATGTTCTACAATTTAACAAATAACATTAAAACTGAATCATGGAAAGGATAATACTTATTATTTAACTTCTTTGCAATAGCAACACCTTTTTTTTTTTCCCCAGCAAGTATTAGACAAAAAAAGGATTCAGTAGGTTAATTTGGTAATAATTTTTATAATGAAAACATTCACTTTGTGTAAGAATCTTGAAAAAATTTTGATCATAGAGGTCAGTGTATTTACAAATATATTCATGAACAGTCACTCAAAGTCATAGTTTTGTCCCTGAGTGTTTGAGACTGTCCAGGTGATGGAGACCTTCTGTGTAAGAGATAAACAACCTTGACCCAGAAAGTTTATCTTTAAAAGCAGTGACTTTACAGTTAGACTGCAGTTTGTTATCTCTAGAAATATATCACTAAATAAGATACTGCTTGTCCTTTACTGCAATACATATTAGTTCACCAAAACTGTTGGAACTAGTACCTATAGAGTTACAAGAAAGAAACTGAAAAAAAATAGGATCGAAACCATACAAAATATTTGCTGTAATGATGACATCTAAGAGACTTTTCAGTCATACCATACGATTTACTGGCATTATTAGAGAGCTTTGGAATGGCTAATAGAAAGCTAAAGTCATTGAGGTCTGGTTATTTTCTTATGGCTCCTTACACAACAAGTAATGAATAAAATAGTTTTAGTTTAATCACATTTCTAGGGTTATTACACTTATGATACATTTAGTCATTCATTTATAAAATTTAGGATTTAAGCTTTAGAATATTTAAATTAGAATATTAATTATATTGAATCTTCACATATCAAATATGATATTTTATGTTCCAAAAGTTAAAATAATATACTTAATACATTTCTGTTTCTTAGGAACTTGAATTTCAGTACTCTTCAGTACACCAAGTAGTAGATCTGATTTTTTTTAACAGGACATCGAAATAAACAACTCTGACATGGTAAACATTTGGTTAACAACGTCACTGAATATTTTTCAAGCATTTTTTAAATATATTTGTGTATTATAAAAACCCTTACCATAAAAGAGAGAGAAAAAAAACAGTTACCTTGTACTACCTTGTATAAGAACATTCATTAACTTAAAATTAAAATTTCAATTTGTTAGAAGTCTGTTTTAATGAAACAAATGAAACATAAAGGACTTGAAATCTATGCTCATAAATTAGGTACTACAGTGAACTTTATTAGGTATTGGATTGTATCTATTTACAATATTACAATGTCAGCACAGTCCTAATCAGTGCTTTGGCTGTAACAGCTAGCATCATCCCAAGCATGGTTCAAGAGTAGCAGAGAGTGATTACTGTGCAATAATTAAAACTAGGTTTATTTGAGGCAATGTCTATAGAGACAAGAAAAACAACAATAAAGAATACGTTTTTCATCAAGCAAGCTTTTCATCTGATCAAGATGTCAAAAACAGCAAGGGAAAAACAAAGCAGTCCCTTTTCCTGAGTTCTATTTGAAAGAATTTGAAAATAAAAGCAAGCAGCGAAGAATTACTCTGTAACAATCTGCTTATTCGATAGATGATTTTGCAGTTTCATTATATATTAAACTAATGCAGACTCCACTTACAAAAACTGTAAAACTACTGTAAGCCTAACTGCAAACCCAACATGTTCCTTGCTTTCCCTCGAAACAGAAGCTTTGTTATTAATAGGTAGCATAACCTGTGCTGAGTAAGCTCGTGTTGATATAGTGATACAGTCAGACCTCTAACTACCCAAGCTAATTAATTGTATTATGATGGTTGTTGTGGTTTAACCCTGGTAGGCAGCTAAACCCTATACAGGTACTTGCTCACTCCCCCACAGTGGGATGGGAGAGGGAATTGGAAGGGTAAAAGTGAGAAAA
This sequence comes from Pampusana beccarii, assembly GCA_013399365.1. Lineage (NCBI taxonomy): Eukaryota > Metazoa > Chordata > Aves > Columbiformes > Columbidae > Pampusana > Pampusana beccarii. The sequence goes on from VWYH01002029.1 coordinate 249,368, forward strand.
CTTGTGGGATAACATAAAGACATTTTAATTGGCAAAGCAAAAGCTGCACATGCAAACCAAGCAAAATAAGGAATTCATTCACTACTTTCCATTGGCAGGCAGGTGTTCAGCCATCTCCAGGAAAGCAGGGCTCCATCATGTGTAACGGTTACCTGGGAAGACAGATGCCGTAACTCCGAACATCCCATTTCCATCTCCTTCCATCAGCTTCTACTGCTGAGCAGGATGTTGTATGATATGGGATATCCGTTTGGTCAGTTGGGGTCAGCTGTCCCATCTGTGTCCTCTCCCAACTTCCTGTGCACCCCCAGCCTCTTTGCTGGCAGGGCACAGTGAGAAACAGAAAAGGCCTTGATGCTGTGTAATGACTGCTCAGCAAAACCTAAAACATCTGTGTGTTATTCACTGCTTTCACCACAAATCCAAAATACGGCGCCATACATGTTATTCTGAAGAAAATTAACTCTATCTCATCCAAATATAGTACAGTGACATATGATTTTGGAAACAAAGTTGTGATTCTTTTCACTAGTGACAATTAAAATATGCAGTTTGATGGGATTCAATGTCAGACTTAGAAATGGAATTTAGCTCAGTGTTCAAACACTTGAATTTAAGTGTCAATATGGGTGATTAGGTGTGCAAGTTCTTATTGTAGTCAGTGGAAATCAGGATTCAGTTCCATCATCCGTAATGCCCTTTCTGATACCATAGGGTACCTAAGACATTGTCTTGGGACTGACATATCTGACACAGAGCCTGTGAGGTGATCTGTACCTTTTTGGAGATACATACAGGGTTGAGACAGGATACTCTATGGCTGTTTGAATATGACCAAATGTTGGCATAGGATACAACTGTCCAAACAAGGGTGTTAACGTCATTATAGATTTCAATGGATAATCCCACCTGGCCCCCAGTTGATTCTCTGCTAAGACTTACATTTCCTCTAGGTGCTCTCTTACAATTGACAGCCCCAAACACTTGACTGGGATAACCTAAAACATCTCAAAAAACACTAGACAACATTATTAGTATCTAAATCCTATCCCAGGTGTCTATTAGTATGAGATTAATCCCATGAAGAACAACCAGTCTCAAACGGGTGGTGTTGAGCACAGCCTTGTGACAGCGTGATGAAAATTATAAAGAAAGTTGTTCAGACAGAAAATAAACAAAGATTAGGGCACTTATGTAAGACACCTTTTCTATAGAAGTAGTATGAATGTGGGCCAAGAAAGCTTACCTGAAACCAAGAATGTCCCTCAAATTCATAGATGTTCAGACACACACCCAAAACCTTTACGGTTTGGGCAGCTGAACCGATACTAATATTATGCAAATATTTTGCAGATCTCTCAAAAAAGGTTCAGATAACTCCCAGTCAATGTTTTACCTCCCCTCTTCTGGATCAGTCTGGTCATTTTTAGCCTTGAATAAAGACACTTTGCCAGGAGGTTATACTCAACTAAAAAATTTAAAGGAAATATTTTTAGGTTTACATGGACAAGAGACAGGTAGCATCTAATGAGCTACTAAAGTAAACATAGGTGTGCTTACCATTTTTAATAAGACACTTGAGTAAGTCTACACCTCCTAGGAACGAGTATTCTCAGAGTTACCAAGTTACCATCTTCCACAAGCACCAGCATGGGCATGACAATGATGACTCAAATTTCTGATAACTCAAGCTGATGATCCAGCTGCCAGGTTGATCTTACTTTTACATTTTTATGACGTTCTAAAAACTTTAGAGACTGTCACTTCTTGTAACCATGTGAGATGAACAGCACACAATACAGTTTTTAAAGTGTATTTTCACACAATAAACCATTGAAATTCAGTCTTATGACTTTTTCATTTTTTTAGTAATATTTATTAAAAAAAGAACTAAAAATACTCCCCGTTTTAGTCACTGCAGTTTTGTGATATTTCTTTAATAAAAAAGCTTTTTGCTGATATGTTTATGTTGCAGCAGGTTGATTTTCTTTTCTCCTTCTTGTTTTTGTCAGAGAAGACCTAGAATAGCAAAGAACAGAGCTGGAATAAGAGGAAAACATCCATACCGGTATGCTGATACTTGTATGTAGCACTGAAATCTCACATACTTTCAGAGAACAAAAATAGCAACCACAAAAAACACAAAAGAAAACAAAAACAAAAACAAAACAAAACAAAAACAAACAAAAAAGACAAAAAAAACCTACTCGTCAAGGAAGCCTACGTATTTTATGTACCAAAAAAAAAAAACCCAAAAAAACCAACCCAAAATATTAGTTAAAAATCAACCAACCACCACTAAACCAGTACATCGAATGACTTGCTGTCAAAAAAGGATCTTAAACGAGAGAAACCTCTAGAAAGACTTGTTAGAAAAAAAAGCCGATATCCTTAAAAAATAAACAATGAAGAAACAATCTGAATTTTTGGCAGAAAAGGTTATAGTGCTCAAATATTCTGCTAATAAAAGAACATAAGATATCAAGAGACACAGAAGTTGTTGACATCTGCCATCTTAATAGTTTTCTTAACAGAAGGCAGTTATAATTGCAAAGAGTAAGACCAAAAGCATTTTTGCTCTTTAGACAACGTACAGCATAGACAATTCAAAGATTTTTCATATGATATTATATGATATTCTTAAGCAAAGCTGACCAACAGTTTCTGAATCTAAAAATCATATCTCTGTACTTAGTTTTTAATTCGTAACACTTTTATTAGATATAGGATTTTTTATCTCCATGTGATCCGTTAAATATGTATAATGCATTTTTAGTTAATATGAAAAAATGTTTATGCAATTTATACACAAATTACATCATAGCTCAGTATAAGGAACAAAACCTTGAACTAATATAGTCATTATGCTAAGAAAAAAAAAAAGGAAAACTGGAACAAAACAGACACCACCCCAAGCATTTAATCCTTAGTGCATTACCATTGACCCATTTAGAGTAGAGAGGACACAATAAATCAATGTTTGTTAACATATGCATGAGTAGAAAAAGGCAATTTCATGGGTCAGGCAACATAGTCATGAAACGTCTGTGAAGCAGTGGTGCATTGACTGTTGAAAAGGACAAAGGCAAAATGACAAAAATTCTTTGACTTCTGTGTGCATTCTGAATTACTTTTTTTTATGATTTTGGTCAAACTCTCACTTCAATGTCAATAGCAATTATTAGCAATATGTGCATAAAAACTCATAAATGTTTTAAACATTTAAAGAAGTATTTCTTTTTAAGCGATTGGGTTGATAAAGAAAAACAACAGCATAAAATACAATAAAATGCACAAAATTTTCTCATAGATAGTTTCATTCCATGGCTGGATTTCAGTCTTCACTGGTCCACAGAGATAGTTTACTTTCAAAGTCAGTGGATATCTGGATAGTCACTATTTTGTCAAATTTTATATCAACTATCACATGGTGAAAAAGATGGCAGAGAACGAAACACCATGTGTATACACATTAGTACCATTAGATATTCCACAAGATGTATACACTCCTAAAGGACAAAATCAGATACAAAATCTGAACACTCCTCTGTGAATCAGGAATTACACAAGATATATAAATAATCCCTCCCCTAATATCTTAACTTCATGCAAGTCCAAAACATTTTTGAAATTTTTCTAGCATTATATTTCTAATAAAGTTTAGCTGAGTACTTAATTCACAACAGAATTTTCTTCAGCTAAAATTATTATCTACCTACCTTGACCTCCACAGTAGTATGTAAAGAATATGACAGTGAAAAGCAGCAGTGAAAAGCAGATGCTGAATTTTATTAGACATCCTATTATTTTCCGTTCTATTAATTTAGACCTGAACAAAGGTGTCAAGAATTTGCGTTTTCACGTTATTTAGAAAGAATTGCTTATGCTTTATCGAAATTCAGACTATCCTGGCAGATTTTTTAAAAAAGGAAATAAAGAAAAAATATATATATTTTTTAAAAGTCTTATCTATGTATGCTATTTAATGACTTACTGGGAAAAAAACAAACAAGCAAACAAAAAAAAAAACCCCAACCAAACAAAAAAAA
>VWYH01002029.1:255346-405385 GCA_013399365.1 Pampusana beccarii
AAAAAAAAAAAAAAAAACAAAACCAAAACACGCGTCCCAAAAACACTGGACTCCTACAGTTCTAGTACATGCATGCATTAAGCTTTTACTCTTTATACAAAATTGTTACTTGTGTTCTAACACTCTACTGTAGTTGCTGCATCTTATGAATGCTTTTTCAAGTACAAAACTCTCACATTTTATTTAGATTTATATATATGTATTTAAATGTGTGTATATGGTTTTATGTGAAAGCAGAGTTTGAAACCATAATTGATATCTATTTTAATGAGATATATCTATATATGCGACTGAATTTGCTTTATTCAATTCTAGCATTATATCCAAGATGGTTAAATTGAATTCAGTCACCCCAGGCACCTTTTAAATTCAAAGGACAGAAAAAGTAGTGTCTGCTGCTGTTGACTGGAGTCATATTCTGGAGAAACAAATTCTTAATAGAGATGTGATGTATCTAGGCCTTAGTTTAGTAAAATTATTGAAAATCAGGATCAGGTTACATTATATAATAGGACAGATAAGTCCACTGACTGTTGTTAAAGAGGAAGATGAGCTACTTAGCAAAAAAGTAGTTGATGTTGCTTGTTTTCTTCTAAAAGGAGAGGAAAACACGTATTTTGAAGTAAATATTACAATTCATAAAAATAATTCAGGACTTCATAATATTTTTTAAAAGAGTTTCCTAAATAAGTAACATGATATTGAACCATATTTGAGTAATACACATGACTTCCAGCCAATGAGTTATAAATTGTACTGACTTCTGTAGAAATATTATTAGGTTTGTACTATAATACTTAGTACATTTCCTTGCCTGGAAATCCAGAAGGTAGGAACAAAAGTGTACTAAAGGAGTTTTATTACACTTAATTACAGAATATTTGTTAAGCTTAATATGTCAGCTGAACTCCAAAATCCCTAAAAGCAGAAGAAAGTATTCTATGTTCTCATTAGCTGTATACCTATTTCTAGAATATGCCCCTTGTAACAAAAATAGCGAGAGACAATAACGATGAAATACTTTTTGATGTTGATTTTTTCCCATTTGTAATGTTATTTAGTGGAAACAATAAATGCTTTTGATCCACCTCTACGAGACCTTTTACAAAACATCATGTTGCATGAATGTAACTTTCTGGTTTGTGAAGAACGACATGCTCTTTTTGTTTCTTTGTCCCCTGTTTCTGTGGTATGTTCTATTAAAAGAATAACCAGGTCATAGAGAGGAAAGCTCTCTCCTGCTGGCTGATCAAAATCAGGTAGAAACCTCTAGAAAGACAGCAAACTCTCTGAGATCAGCTGAATAGCCCAGTTGGAAAACTGGCATGCAGTTTTCCAGAGGCATAGAAGAAACAGCACTTTATTATAGGAACACATGAAGGCTTATTAAAGATCACGGCCTCCCAAAGTAATCTTAAAAATTGCTAGTTTAAGAAAAAAAGTATAGGTATAATTCTGCAAGGGCCCAGCGGAATTTCAAGCATGCCCTTCATATTGCAATCTATCTTGACTGTATCTAATTTTCTTTGTGTTAAAAGTTTGTTCCAAAGTCATTACGGTGTTTCTTTGTGTTGGAAGGGATTGGGCTTTATTTTGTTTTCTTATAAATCAGAGTATTAAATACTACAAACCCTTTCAGTGTTTCTGATGTGCTTACTTAAGACAGAGGAGCAGGCATATCCAGTTTAAAGATCTAGATAACTTGCAGCCTCGTCACAAAACTCACGTATTTGGAATTACCACTGTGTGATAGTACAATGGTTTTAATAGAGATCATAATTATAAGAGTTTATGCAGTGTATTCCAGTCAAAACAAAACTGGCTTGAAGCAGCATTCAGAAGAAAAGTTGAGCTGAATACTTACGGAAACTTAAAACCATATAAACTATATAGCAACTGTATTTCTGCAGATCAAAAAATTTTCTATAAGCAAGATTTTGTTATGTTGCAGTTTCTGTTTCTTACAAAGCGTTAATGGATGCTGGAAGCCAAATTAGAGGCTGAAAAAAAGAACCTTGGGTGTTTTGCTAATTACAAAGAATTCATGGCCAGCTGGAAGTCAGAGCAATGTGTGGTTAACTGCTCTGAATAGTCAATGTTTTACATGTGATAGTCTGTGCATATTTGCTCTGATTGCTCAAGGGGAAATAATTACTGTTTATGAAAGACTGTCCATTATTCCCCAATTAGAGAGAAAATGTATTCTATAACGGAAAATCTGGTTGCTATTCTGTAGACTTTGAGAAAAACCCTCCCTTACTGACATAGTGCTCCGTAAATAATTCCAGTTACGTTATTCATGCAAGGTGCTGCGTAAGCAAGGGGTCAAAATCTTCTGAATTTTTAAATACAACCTAAATCACTATGAATTTATGTCAAAATCGTGATTGAAAATGAGACAGCATACAAACAGTAAGAAATTAATATTCAATTGTGATTTTCTTTCTTCCTCCATAATTCAGAGTTAAAAAGGACAGGAATACAAAAGACATGGTTGTCACCATTTACTGCAGGGTGACAATAAACCATGACAGATGCTCTCTCTTAACCTCCCACCCTCCCCATTAAGGAAAGGTAATAGGAGACAAAAGGGAGAGAGACTTACAAATTGGAAAGCTAAAAATACTTTATTAATGCTACTAATAAACAGAGAAAATAATACAAAATATACAAAACCAATCTTGAATTTCCCAGTGTAGTGCAGCAGGGGCCCTGCGACACAGTTGACATCGCTCCAGTGGCTGCAGGGCATGTACCCAAAAGTCCTGGGCTGGACTGGAACTGGATTCAGGGATGCAGGGCCTGGAACTAGGCCTAGGATCACAAGGAGAAGTGGCAGGGTCCTCTTCAGATGCCGGCCATAGTCAAAGAGAGACAGATCCTTGTGATCTCCCACTTTTATAGGGTGTATGACATGTATGTGATGGAATACTTATTTGGTCAATATTAGTCACCTGTTCTGTCTGCTCCTCCTTGCAAATATGCCTCTCTCATGGAATGCGCAAAAATTTATCAGTAAACCATGGCTGCCACAGAAATAAATCTAATAAGACTCATGCATATCATTGCTACTGTTATCAGCTCCTGAGCCAACAGCGTCTGAAAAACATGCAGCCAAATTCAGAAAAGTGCAGTTACTTAGAAGAACTTAGCTGAAAGGAAAATTCACTAAAAGAGAAACTGGTCTTGTTTTTGACAAAACCAGGACAAACATGTAAATATTTTCATTCAGCTCTTTAAGGATGCTGAATAATAGGGGGAAAAAATATCTTACTTGACTGTTACTTCAATAGGTATGTTATTTGATAAGTATTCTACAATCATCTCCGAAATCTCTGAACACCTCAAAAATGAGAGGAAAAAACCTGGAATCTTCTCCAGATGTCTGATATTTTATCTAAACCAGTCATTAGAATTATTTTCCTTCTATGTGTTTGGAAGCTCAAGGGCAGTAACTGTGATTAGATTTGCACTTTTATACTTGACACTTTTATACTGTTTATCTTGGAAGAATTCTGTGATTATTGTCTGACAAATGAAAGATGATGCAAAACAACAGATATAAATAAATAAATACTGTAAAATCTCCTTTTGTCACAAAATTTGGTGTATTTTGAAGATCAATATCTAACACACACTTCACTGTATATAGATAGAGCTTCAGGATAAAAATGACAGTCATGTATAACAGTACATTAGTCAAATCCACTTGACAATAGAATATATAATTTTGATCAGATACTCTATTCTTCATGCAATTAAAAAGATGACTGATGACTTTTTAGAAAAGAAAACATAGTTGATAGCATGAGAGATTTTATTTTATATTTGTTTAAGGGTTGTTTTAATGGGAGAAGCTCGTATTAAATGAACTTATCAGTAGACTGTTAAGACCATTTATGAAATAAATTCTTGATATATTTTCAAGTCAAGTTGAAGACAGTGAATCATTAAGTCTATTATTTCAACTACACATAGTGATTATGAACTTTGAAATGGCATCATTGTACACTTTTGATCTGACAGTCTGGGTGAACAACTAGAAAAGATGAACATTTCTTTGCACTGAGGGAGACATAAAGTGCAAATATACATTCACAAAGTCTTTATACGACAATGAGGACTTTAAACATATTGATTAGCATATTAAATGTTTTTAAAATTCCTGTTCAATCTTTGGTGGATTGTATTAGCCAACTCTAAGTCACAGAAGAATAAATATATAAAATGACACATGCAATGGGACTATTAAATTTATGCAAAGATATTGATGTGTGCCTTCATATGCAGTTACAAAAGTACCTCTGTTATTCAAATAATTCTGTGGAGCTGTCCTGGTTTTGTTAAAAACAAGACCAGTTCTCTTTTAGTGATTTTTCCTTTCAGCTAAGTTCTTGTAAGTGCCTTCTAAGAAACTGCACTTTTCTAAATTTTTGCCTACGTGTTTTTCGGACACTGTGCTCGAAACTGATAAGAGCGACCAATGGAATGCTGAAGAAGCTCATGTTTCGATTTATTGCTATGACAGCTAAGAATTCTGATAACATCCCATAATTGAGAGGGGTATGTTTGCAAGGAGGGACAGACAGCACAGGTGATTAAAACTGATCAGCTGAGTATTCCATCCCATAATGGTCATACCCCCTATATAAGAGGGTTATCATGAGGGTCTCTTTGCTCTTCAGCCATAGCTGATATTTAAAGAGGACCCTGTCTGTCTGTCTGCCTGCAATCTATAGGCCTCAGGCCCTGTACCCTGAAATCCAGTTTCCGGTTTGCTGTGAAGTCCCACCCATGACTTCTGGGTGCCTGCCCTGCAGCTGCTGAAGCCAAGCCAACTCCTAGCTCTGCCGCAGTTGGAGTGACGCCAACTCCATATCAGACATTCAGGATCGGTTTTGTATATTTTCTCTATTTATTAGTAACATTAGTAAAGCCTTTAAAACTTTTCCAACTTGAAGCCTAAGTCTCTCCTCCTTCCTCTTTATCTGCCTCATCATCTTTCTGATCTAAAGGAGAGGGTGGAAGGAGGGTGAGGAAGTAACAGAGAGCATCTGCCATGGTTTATTGTCGCCTTGCTTTAAACCTTGACAGGAGCATTTCTTTAAACAAAGCATATTATAACACCAATCAAAACTAAGCTAATGAATATTCCAGACATTTTTTAAAAATTCATCTTTATCTATGTGAAACTGAGGAAGTATTTCTTATGCAAAAATGAATTGAATTACGTAGAATAGTTATTGCATTCTCTTTCTTAATTCATGGTTAAAAAACACAGAACAAGATTGCTTTTTTAGGGCTTTTCCGAAACAGTTAGTATCAAACTCAAAGTTTCTGTATTTACATACAGCATATTTGCTTGGTTAATTGTTCTGATTTGCCTTGCGATCAAGAGATAGTACAGCTATGTCTCATTATATAAATATTTGCATTTCACACCAAGAAAACAAGTAATTTACATTGTAATAGTACAATTCTTATAATATTAAAATAAAAGCTTCTTAATAGGACATAAACTTAATTTTCCTAGCCTTTAAAAACACTAAATGGCTTTACTTTGCAAGTTATAGCAGGGATAATACACTCTAACACAAAAAGCTGGCATAACATTAATACTTCTATTTAAAGGTGCCATTAATGTTCTCTTGCTCTGGTTTTCTTTGGAGTTGCCACTTAGCTTTTGACTGTCAAAGAGCCTCACTCATAATATTAGATATAATAGCTATCTTCTAGGTGCCATTTAAACTTTTCCAGGGAACTTTGAAACCGATTCATTTCATACTGTGGTCCACTTACTGCAGTAACTTATCTCTGGCCTTTATGTGCTGCTTGATGACACTATTATACAAACATTTGGCTCATAAACAAAAGTTGAAAGGTTGTCTGCTTCCCCTCATTGTTTCACTCTCTTTAATTTGCTGAGAAACTATTCCAAGCTTTTGTACAACAGGAGACTAAAATATTCAGAGTCTGAGATACCCCTATGATTTTTTGTTGTATGGTACTGAACTGATTTCTGAAGTTTGACTATGTCAAATGAAGAATATGCAACCACTCATACAGTAAATATATATTTATAGTAATAACAATAACAACAACAAGAAGTTAATTCAATAAGCAGTCGTGCCCTTGTATATCTTTGTTTTCAGCATTTAGAAAGTGGAATTAGCTAGACCAGGTGATATACTGCATCTTACTTATGTTGCTACACTTCCTTACCAGTCTGAATTTTCATGATGTTCCATATTGTTACTCGTTACACACAGGAGTAATGTAACCTTTTTATCTTAAAAGGGCATTGCAACACTTCCTGGAAACAATATCATAGTAACAAACCCTACTCTTTGCCAACCCACTGTTTATCTTTCACTTTTGACTTTGGCAAATAACGGTTGTGCAATAGAATGGCATGTATTTTACATAGTGCTTTCAAAGTGACTGTGATTAAACTATTTAGAATTTGTCCTTGCATCAAAATAATCTTGCTGGGAAAATTTTTAAGTACCGATGTAACTATGCTACAACCCAATTTATAGGTATTGCGATAATTGTTTTGTCTTTCAAACCCTGTTGGTATAAGAAAAACACTGCACTAATTGCTTTTGTTTAAAAGGTATGAAGATGTAATTCAGTCATAGAAGAAATGCTAAACAGCTAAAATGTTTTTGACAGATTTTGTTCTCTATGAATACCTAGTGGTTTTCTTTCATAATTGCATTGCCCTCTTGATATCTGTAGTGGTTTTGTGGAAACAGAAGAGGAATATTTTTATTTACTTCAAAGTAATGGTGCAGTAGAAACAACTACTTAGAATTCTGGAAATATCTGCTGAGCTGCTACTTTGGCAGACAAAAGGCGAGAAGTTTTTAGACAAACCAATGTAAAAGACTTTTACATTCAACTATTTTTTTTTCTTATTGATTTTTCTTTTTCTCATTTGTAAATCTGTATCTTATTAAAAATATTGCTGCTTATGTGCACTAACAATCTAAAATTTTCTGAATAAGAAGGAGTCATTTGTGTAAATGTGTGGAAATATCCGCTCACTTTATTTTCTTACAACCATGAGGTTACTGCCTATGACTGTTTCATTATGACAGCAAGTCAGAATCTGATGCCTGGATAACAGTATGAGTGTGATCTGAGAGACACACTAAATCAAAGCAGATATCTCGTAACCACTCTGATATGGCTTTATGATATGGGCCAAGCATGCATTTCGGTCAGCACTTTAACTTTGTAGAGTCTTATTCTAGTTTGTATTTATTTAGTTGACCACAAACGGGAGAATGTTGAGCCTAGATTTCAGTGGATTCAGTGCTAACCACATCATCCCTATTTACCTTGCAGAACCAGGGAGAGTGGGACTTAAATAAGACGGTGTCTGGTGGATTGGGTAGCCCCAGACTGGCCTCATTGACGCCTTGCAGCCTGTTAACTGAGTATGGAAGTGTAAGAAGCCATCTGCATCTGACTTCTGGGTAAGTACCCACAACTACCCACATGAACGATGATGTACACAAGCACCAAAGTCTCTGGGGCTTACCAAATGAGAACTGCTAAAAAATAGATTTGTCTACTGATGTTCTCTTCACCAGCAGTTCTCACACCTTAAAAATGATAAAAAACGCTGTGAAGGAGACACTGGGTATTCTCACAGCCACAGTGACTCTACCTATGCTTATTTATAAAGGAAATATGAAGAAACTCTATAAAATATGCATGAAAATGAAACTAAATAGGTGTAGCTGCCAGTTCACATAGGCAAGTACATGAATCAGATATTGTTGTGGAAGACAGTTCAAAATTTCATTGCTTCTGAGAATTTCTATTTCTTTTTTTTTTTCCAAGATTGATATTTCCTGTGGTGACACTTAATTTCGACTTTTCAAATGAATGTAGAGTGTCTCATTTAGTTTTGATATTTTTTTCAGGTAAAAAATATACATTATAGAAACCTCTTCCTGTGTAAGATATTCCAAAGCTAATGAAAATGCAAACAGCTTCAATGCAGCTGTCAGCAATACCCTTAGGCTGGTGTTCAGCAGACTGCATAGGAATCCAGTGCTACTTAGTTGGAATTTAGATTTTGTATTGGAAAGGTGATCCAGGAAACTCCTGTTTAAGCAGATAACTGAAGCTTTAGGGGCAAGCGCTGCTGGGTCCCAGCAGTGATGCTATGGGGCATGTTCAGTATCATATGAGACATCTAACAGATATAGGAGCATACAGACAAAGATTTTATAGAAAATACAGTGGAAGACCAAAGATTAATCATACTTGGTTTTGATAATGACTTCCCGAGAGAGAAGAACTACAACAGACCATATATCTTCACTAGAAAAAATAGTAGACATAGCACTATGTAACCATTAGCTGAGTTGCAAAAAAAAAAAAAAAAAAAAAAAAAAAAAAAAAAAAAAAAAAAAAAAAAAAAAAAAAAAAAAAAAAAAAAAAAAAAAAAAAAAAAGTATGATTGTTATGATGTAAAGAGAAGCATGGCTTGTATAAAAAAGGAAGTATTTTACATGGTTGGAATGATGTTAGCAAGATAGATTTTTTTTTTTTCCAAGGGGTGGTCTTCAGAATTCTCTTGTTTTATGTTTTCCACCTGTATGGAAATGGAAATTTCCACCTTAGTGTAAAATGAAGGGCTTTCCTGATGTAGTTGAAATGCTAACAGCACAGACAAGAAACAGAATATCACACAGATAGAACAAAAATACGATAAATAAGACAAAATACAGAAACCCTTATAGAATAATACCAACCATCTGTTCTCTAAGGTAGAACTGACTATAAAAGTCAGAATAAAAGTATTATCATTTGATCACAGAACAAGTGTTAAACAGCAGTATCAGAGAGATTTTGAAAAGGTCATCTGAGGTATTTCTGGTAAGGATAACTGTACCGGTTTGACTGAAAATGAGCTAATTTTCTTCATGTAGTTAGAAATCTTACTTTTTCATAGCTAGCACAGTCATTATTTGGATCATCTGTCATACAAGGAGAAGGTGAGAAAGCTGGGATTGTTCAATCTGGAGACTAGGTCCAGGGAGGCATCTTATCAGTTTGTATAAATATCCAATGACAGGGAAAAAGAAGGATAGAGTCACACTCTTCTTAGTGTTGCCCACTGACAGGACAAGAGGCTAGCAGCACAAATTGAAATGTAGGAAATTCTGTTTATACATATATTAAAAAATATACATATATATATTCACACATACATACTTTTTTTTTAATATATATATATGTATACACACATGCATATATTTACATACATACATATATAGAGAGAGGTGATGGTCAAACACTGGAACAGCTTGCCCAGGGAGGTTATAGACTCCCCAGTGTTGGAGACGATTAAAACCTGACTGGACGTGGTTCTGAGATACCTTCTGTAGCTGTTCTGAAGTGCACAGTTGGCCTGTGCAGTCTCCAGAGACACCTTTGCACCTCAACAGTTCTGTAGTTCTAGGAAACCGCCTGTGACTAGCTTGAAGTGGGAAACTATAAAAAAGTTTTGAAACTACAGTAGAATAATTTGTGACATGAACAGGGTAGATACAATGGTCCACAAATTCCACTTCAGTTTTATTTCTTACTTTCCTGTAAAGGAGCTATCTATTTTTCAAAATTCTTCTTAGTTTTAAGTTACATACCAGTACCTTTAGCTGGCTTCTGGAGTCTGAAGAGAAGATGTTTTTAGACTTTTATATTCTAAGTGTTCCAGCCTTGGGCCCTCAAGCTGCCTATGACTGCTTTAAGACAAATAGCTATTCTTGCAGTCAGATTCTTCCAGGGCGTTTTGATCAATTTCTGAGGCTCTGTCCTTTGTAGTAAATTGGATGTGTTCTGGACTGTTTCCTGGCAGTGAGACCAGCTGTTAGAGAATGGCTCATATCTATAATATTGAATTCCAAAACAGACTGGCAATTAATAAATTGCCTACTGAGAATAGTCTGTTGCTTGTGTTACTCTGTACAGCGTGGTATGAACAATAATTAAATCCTACAGGAGATACCTGGAAACATTCAGGGCCAGGCTGGATAGGACTCTGAGCAACACGATCTAGTTGAAGATGGCCTCGCTCATTGCAGGAGGGCTGGATTAGATGACCATGTTTACTCCAAGAGGTTGCAATCAGTTCTTCAACCAGGAAAACAAAACAAAACAAAACACAACCAAAAAAAAAAAACAAACACCAAACCAAAACCCCACAACAACAACAACAAAAAAAACCAAAACCCCATAACAACAAAAAAAACCCCAAATCCACACAAAACAAAGAAACAGAAAAACGCTTAGGAGTTTTATATAACTAGTTGGTAATTTGGGATTTATTGACTCTGATTTTCTTGATTTTAATCCATTTTAAGATAGCTAATTTTTGTCTTAAGAGCTCAGTTTTCTGTCTCTGAAATCGAGGTGATTCACTATTTATTTAGTGGAAACTGAAGCTTTGAAGTTTTCAGTCTGAGGTGTTTCATCTGGATATTTATCGTGCATAAAAAAGTGCCTTTGGACAGCCAACAGTTCAGAAATACCAAAACCAGTCAACTGTTCAGAAATATCAAAATTAAAGGAAAAAATACTACAATTTATTAACATAATAATGCTCAAATATCTAAAAAGTTGAGAAGTTTTCCCATCCTTTCCTCCCAAAGCCTTTTTCTTGTCCAGATAGTTAATCCCCATCAGCACATTTCTTTATCAATCAGCAAAACAAATTATCTTTTGATGTCATCCTGTGGAAAGATTCATTTTATTGAACACGTGAGTCTGCATGAGTCCCAGGTTTACTCTGCAATATATTTATTTCCTATTATTATTAGTAATTAGTAATTTATTACTTATTATTTGTTAATGTCTTAATGCCATTCAGGTCTACAGATTAGATTTTTGAAAGATATAGTCATTGACCTAATATCACTGGCATTGATGTTAACGCTGATTGAAAATCAATATAGACAGCTCAACAGTGAGATTAAATATTCATTAACACATTCCATCAAAGCCATAGTTTAAGCCTGCATTCTTCCCTCTGACTAGCCCTGCAAATTCAGATAAACATTTAATGAGTAAGATAATGGTTGTAAATAATGTTACTGGTAGCTGATCTTTTGTTTTTTTAATGGTGGACAACACTGATCTCACCATATCTCTATACATTGACTGAGCATTACTAGGACAGGATTTTTTATTAAGAAGGGTATAACCCACTGCCATAACTTAATTCCATTTATTAAAATAATATATCTTATTTTATGGATATATACTACCAAGATAAGCCTCGTCACCTTAATCACTTTAAATCATATGTACATTCATATTCGTTATGAACCTGAGATATAAGATACAGTTTGTGAAGTCTGCTAGTTAATTTATGTCAAAAATAAAGAAGAAAATCTGGGAGGTAACTGTATATTATCTTTGGTGGCATTCAAATTATTTCTGCACCATTAAGCATATTTCTAATTTCAGTTGCTCCTCATTATTTACAGAAAAAAAAAAAGGAGAAATAAAGAGCTAGATTTTATGTCCAAATGGTTTTCCATTTCACATAGACTCAGCGTCATTTTACCTTTTATTATCCATGATGCACTGGCATCTCAAGCATGAAATTATGAAGCTAAATGTACAGGAAACTTTCTTTATATTGAATATATTGCCCCCCAAAGCATTAACTGCCCTTTCTATACTTCTTTTGTTTGGTTATTTAGTACAAAATTCTCACACTTTTTATACAGTAGAATGAATAGGTCACTAACTATCCACTCTGACTTCTCCAGAGTACTGTGGCTTCTCTCAAGATTAAATCCACTCACACTTTGAATTAATCAATCTGATTACCTTGGAAAACTATTATTTTTTCCCTACAGTTGTTGCTTCAGAAAGGAAATTAGATATACTTATCCAGTGAGCACTTTCTACAGAAATCCTTTATACATTTGTTAAAAAATTATTCTTGCACATAAGTAGCTAAACTGGATGAAATAAAACCATGTTATAAATTGCATGGTTACTTATTTCAAATGTGATAACTGTCCAAGACCTAGACCCTATTAAATTACATTTCATTCCATCTTTTCTCTAACTTCTCAGTTAACCTATTTCATATTATTATACTTTGTTATCTTAAATATGCACAAACACAAGAAAAGTCTGAGTAAATTTATGGCTTTTTTTTTTTTTTCCTCTCACTGAATTCACTTTAGAGTCCTCTGTTTAACTAACAATTCTATCAGCTTATTTCACAACCTACTTCTAATTTGAGGTTTAACTTTTGATTTACATACATTCATTCTTTTAACAGTAGCGTTATAACAGTGTCACCGTTGGACTGTTGTATAGATACCCTAAACTTCTGTAAAGTGGATGGATAAGCTTGCATCTAACTGCTTTTGAAGTCAAATATTTTTCTCTGGAAATGAATTCAATTAGGCTCTGTTAGAGAGGTTTTATTTCTATTTTCCACTTCAAATTTTACAGGTTGTACTCTCAACAACATTCCATTAATCTTTAAAGGACAATCTGGTGAATATTCTAATTTAATGAAATTTTCTACCAGATAAATCTATTTAAATCTAATTCTGCAAGTCAAACAAATGTGACAGCTTTATCTGAATTTATACAGCCTACAACTATCATTAAATATATGTCTGTATGACATGATTTGTATCTCCAATGGAAGCTGAAAAGCCTATCTCAAGATCTTGATCATTGTTCATATTTTGCAAAATTCAGGTCAAACTTTCATATGACATATTGCATATAGACTGAGAAAGTGTATGCTTGAGAATATTATAGAATATGAAGCATAGATATTTTCTGCAGTGTAAACTATTCCTATATGTATTGTTTGATGTCTATGAACTAAAAATAATAAAAAAAGCTTTTTCAATGTAGAGGAAATAAGCCTTTTCAACCAAGGTACAGTTTAAACAGTAATCTCATTATTTTTATTGTATTTGTTTACCTCAACAATCTACTACAGCAAAGAGAGCAAGTAAACCTTCTTTTTGCAATTTTATTTATTCAACACTTCTAAACTCATCTCTAAAAAAACCCACTGTGCTATCTTTTATTTATTTTTACGTATTATTTGCATATATGCAAATATTTACATGCACACCGCACATCAAAATCAGAGACCAATGACCTGCTATATTATAGCCATTTTTTGCAACAACTGTGTCTAAGGAAGTGAAAATAAATGAAAATGTTTTAATTAAGAAACAGATTGTCTCCTAGATAAGGAAGAAATAGAATGAGTTTCATTGTGAAAGACTACATTTCTCTGTGCTTCAGGAGACTCCAAAGGGGTTATTTGCTATAACAGCTAGTTGACTCCACAAGTGAACTAACCAATGGCATAAGATCCATCCAAAGGAGAATACTGAACAGTGCTCAATGAGGTGTGAAGCTTTCTCGAGTAAATGAGTTGTCTAATGGCAGATGCTGAAAGACTCTGGGTTGACACTCTCAAACAAAGGTCACCAAAGCCAGATAGATTGCACAAAAATTACCTCCTCACAAGGAACAAGGTGAAAGAAAGGGGGAGAGGAGGAAAGCAAGAGAGGTATTTCTGGTCTAAATGTAGTGTAAATGGACTAAACATGTGTTACATATTTTTTAATATCACTTTAATAATCAACAGCTTTCCAAAACAGTGCTCTGTATCTCTGTATGTCGACATCTGTCTGTCTATCTGTCTTGAGTGTATGTATTAAGGTATTGGTGTTGGAAGGGTGGGGGTGGCTGCAGGAGTGGTCTCTATGAGGAGAGGCAGGGGCTACCTCATGCCAGAAACAGCTGGTTCCAGTCAGCACCAACAGACCCACTGCAGGGCGTGGCTGAGCCCTTCAGCGAAGTGGCATCTCCAGGGAAATATGTTTAAGAAAGGACAGAAAGCATTACAGAAAGAGAAAGCAAAAATAGTGAGAAATAGCAAAGGGAAGACCGAGGTTAGGGAAGAATGAGAAGGAGGTGGTAGTGGTCCACTCTTCTAAAACAGAAATTCCCCTGCAGCCTACAGATGACCTGCTCCACCTGTGCAGGAGCAGGTATAATCCCTAAGGAACTACCACCCATGGAGAACTCATGCTGGAGCAAAAAAAAACCCAACCAAAAACAAAAACCAACCAACAAACAAACAAACAAACAAAACCCACAAACAAACAAAAACCCCAAAAAATGGTATGGCAAGGAAGGAGTGGCAAGGAAAAGTTGTTATTACCAATTTTAGTCCCCACCCTCATCTCTTCCACTACTGCATCTCCTGGGGAGGGTAGAGAGGACTCTTGAGTGAAGGAGTGAACTTCAGCTTGGGAAAGGGGAAGAGGAAAGCTGCTATTTTATTGTTGGCCTTTTTGGATTTTGCTAACCAAAATATTTATTGTAATTGGCAATAAATCGAATTAACTTCACCAGGTCAAGTCTGTTTTGTGTGCAATGGTAACTGGTAAATGATCTCCCTGTCTTTATTTTTATACACAAGCTTCCTTGTCCCTCTTCTTCCTATTTTCTACACCATCCCACTGAGGAGGGAGTACTATGCAAGCAGCCAGGCAGATGTTTGGCTGTTAGCCAAGAGTAACCCACAACTCACTCTATCATCTATCTATCTGTCTATCTATCAACTGTATTTTTACCTTCCGTTGTCTTGAGTTAAACAGGATTTAAGAAAAAATGGATAACATCAAGCCATTCCCCCTTTACAGTTGAGCGGAAGTGCCTATGGAAGTGGGACTGCAATATCATCAACATGATTGATCTCATTATTTGCCCGAGGCCTTAGCATTTTCCACTGGTAATAAATCTAAGCTCTCATTTCAGCTACACACACGAAGATACGGTACCTCAATGACCAGAGGGAAAGCATCATTTGAGATTTGGTTTTCTTTGTTTGTGTGCTTTACTTTTTCCCGCAAGGACTATTACTAAGACAGAAGGCTCTTTGTTACCCTAAAAATGTCATAATTCCACAGGAAATGTGACAACGTAAAATCAAGCTAGAGAAAACATCTTGCTACTGTACTTGAAGGCATATGAAACAAAGAATAAGTAATATTTAGTCAATGTGTTCTAAATATAACATTTAAAAGATTGATAAGCTTTTAATTAGATAAAAGAAACTTTCCTCCAAGTATATAACATGTATTGTTCTGTCTTTGACTTATGCATTGACAACAAAAAGTAGATCCACTGCAGTAATAACTGAAAACTGAATGGGTGGTCGTTAATGTCTAAAAGAGCTAGGCTCACAAAGCCAGCTATACTGAAGCTTAATTAGCTTAGTGTTACCCATACTCTCACATTGCTATTGCTGTCAAGAAATTTGATCAAAGTTCATGAAAAACACTTCAATTACATGACAACAGATGTACTACATGACTGAAAATAGATGTCATTTTTCAGCATGTGAAATTATCTATGGAGGAGAAACTAGCTTGGTCATGCCTGAAAATCAAACTTGCTGAATAACTAATAAAACCAAAGTAGTATTAACTATTGAAGAACTATTATTAATAACCAACAAATAAACAGGAAAATATTCCCTGTTTCCACAATTTCAAGTATTAAAGAAATGATCTAAAAAATATGCTGGGCTGGGGTTTTTTTAATGTGTTTGCTTGTTTGAGTTTGGTTTTGTTTGTTTGTTTTGTTTTGTTTTGAGAAATAAAGGGAACAGAATAAGCAGGAAAAAAAAGGTGGGTTTATGTTCATAATTTGGGCTATGATTACAGTTTTTTTGGGAAAAAAATAGAATATATCTCATTACATTTGATACTTGAAGATGAAGGCTGAGGACACTGGGACTCATGGTAAAAACAGGAAAACAAATAGGGTCATCAAGGTTAGCCCTGTAGCTCCCTCTCAGGATCAGTGCCTGGGCTTAGGGTTTTAAAGGTAGGGTTAAAACTATGAGAAAGAAAACTAGATCGCGTCTCTCATGAAATTTTCCAACAGTCTTGGGCCCAAAACAAGGCCATTACTCCCAAATGTGTCAGCTCACCCTGACACTCTTGGACATAGCCTATGCCTGGTATTCTTGAAGATGATATAATTGAGAAGCCAGATGCAATGAAGTGACATGGATAGTGCTGCTTTTAGCATCAGCAAGAAGAACAGAATCGGCCAGAGACAAGGTCTGACTGATCTGCAGGCTGTCTAGTGGCACAGCTGAGTGGGAGGTTAGGGTCAGCAGAAAGAGACTTTGGAGAACATTAGCAGTTGTAGCCTTGTCAGGTTTTGTGGCTCAGCTGAGAGCTGAGGTTTTCTTACTTTGCCACCTTCTTTTAGATTGAAGTGGGCAGAGAGCAGGTGGAGAGGAACAGAGAAAGAGGGTGAGAGATGGTGAGATACAGAGGGGAGAGGGAGGGAGAAATAGGGAAGACTGGGTAAAACAGCAAGACTGAAGCGGAAAAGTAGAAAGAATGTAAAATGTGTGACTTCATACTGCTCTGTGTGATCCAAGGTTCAGCTCTGATGATGCACAATTGTAAAATGTTGACTCAGACTTCTGATAAAATTGATACATTATGAGAAAGATCTGAGAGAAATTCCCTAGAGTATAACTATGTAAAGTAAAAAGGTAACATTTCAGACAAAGAAGGCTGTTGATAACAAGAATTACTAACATTTCAGAGAGTGAAGTAGGAAAATGCAAACATGAGAGGTATAAATTCCAAAAAAAAAAAAAAGAACAGGGACTCAGAAGGTGGCAAATGGACAATATTTATAATCAACCTATTCTAAGGAGCAGTAAAAACCTTTCATTTCCTGGTTGATGTCTAATGGTCAGCAAAGTTTCTTCATGGAATTGTAAAAATATTAATGATTTGCCTAGCTTGTTAATGTCTCTGATGTATTAATATTAAGCAATAAATAAGGTGGGGAGGGTCGTTTGTTTGTTTTACTTTTCTAGTATGAACATTTTGTTTGCAGAGTCTCTCTGTGTATGATAAGAATTACTTCAAAGTGACTAGGAGGAGTTTCACAGTTGGGTGGAAAATGAGAGCAGCTCAGGTCCTTTTGAATGGGGCTCTGGAAATCTCAGGTGCTTTGGAAATGCATCCAGAGATTATTAAAGTAAACTGGATAGTAAGAAAAACTGACAGCAAATATGCAGTATTTCACTGTGTTGACTGATGTCATCTGAGATGTCTTCCTAGGGTTTTAGAGATGGTTGCTATCAGATTTATAAATGACCGCTTTCCCCCTCCAGGGTACATAGGCAAATAACTTTCTCCCATCGAAAAGAATGTTTAAGGATGTGGGTCATCTAGAAGATTATTTGTCTATGGTAGCAAGAAATACGAAGATGAATTGAGAGAAGCAGAGAAAAAAAAAAAAAAACCACTCAGTATGTTAGGAAAACATTAAATCTAAAGTAGATATTGAGATTGCTGTAGTATGTGGATAGCAGAAGCCTCGACTACTCTATTAAGGCAATAAAAGAATTGGTCACTGTGGAGTGCAAAATCACATATTTGAAATCAGTGATTGAATTGTTGATAGAATAAAAATAGAAATTTAGCACTGAAGTGGTGGGAAGGAATGGAAATACAATTAATTTCTGCAATGCAGAGAAACAGTGCTTTGCAGTATGTCTCTGCTGCAGAGGGTTTTTATTCAGCATCAACAATAGAATAAGACCATCTCTGGTAAATGGCTTAAAAATATAGCAAAATAGAAATTCAAACTGGGGACTAAGGCAGTTGAGAGAAGCTGAGATGTCGCTGAGGGTAATCACAAAAGAACAACAATGCCATGGATCAAATAATTTGACTTGAGGGAACATAAGTCAGTCTGTGAAAAAAGCATTTCAGGAGAAGCAGAGTGAACTGCAGCCCTCAGTGCAGGTGTCTTTCCAACAGACATTGATCTTGGGACCAAAATGGGGTAACTGATGTGACATAGATATTTTGATTGAGACCTACCAGATTACCCATGAAGCACGTAAGCCTTCTTTGTGTTTCTTCTTCTGCAGGAAGAGCTGGAGTACTTAACACCTCACATAACTTTAGAAGCCCTCTTTTTTACCAAAGCAGTCACAAGAACTAACGATGAAAGGTATGAACCATTCTAAACAGTTATCTCTGCTGTCAGTAGGCCTTCTGTATGGAACAAGTGAGTTGACGGAAAAAAATCACTATTTCAAGGTCAAAGCAAAGACCAAAACTTTAGCTGGACTACTGGAGCTAGATATTCAAGAGGGAATTGCAATGAATTGTACTGAAAAGTCCCATGGGAGACTTTTTCATAGCCAAAAAAGAAACAAGAATCTAATTTGGAATGAGCTGAGGGACTGACGAGAAGGCACAGATACCTGGAATCGTTGTTAACAAAATACATTAAACCTCAGAGTTTAAAGGGAGACTTGTTTTCATTGTTGAATCATTATTTAATGTTAGGAAAAGAAGATGATTTCACATATCTAAGTGTTCTCTGGATTAAAGCGATAACTGAAAAGGGTTTTGTAAATGCATTTTTTGATTAATTAACATCAAGATTAGTAACAGACTTTAAAATAGACTTTAAATTAAACAGAACCATTGTATACTGCCTCTTCTTGTATAAACATTGGTATTTCTAAAGAACAAAAGCAGGGCTGAGATGTTAAAAATTGAAAGTACATATAGTGGTATTTTACTACATACATATTAGAGATCTATTTAGAGTTAAAACAAGGGTGGAAATTACTGTTTCTGTTATGGTTATACCTTCATAAAAGATCATCTTAATATTTAATTTTAATATTCAACATTTATGTGACCTAGAGTCCAAGGGGTGTGAAGAGTTCCAGAAGTTCACAGACTTATTGACAACTACTGCATGATATTTACAGTTGGCTATAATTAATGTCAAGGTTTGTGCTAGAAAGGCAGAAGTGAAGAAAGCAGTTTATTAAGTCTGCACCTGACTTAAGGGCTAAATTGGAGGCAGTGTTTTTAAAGGCCAGCAATTTATATTGATCTGCAGTTCTGCCACAAAGCACTTGGCAACTGTAAAATGCCAGGGTTAGGATTAGTCCTAGGACTTATAAAGAAACAGAAATTTATTTGGACATGAATATAATCAAAGTAATGATGTTGAGGCTTCTTTTGGGTTAAATAAGGACACATACTGAATTACTTCTTTCTTGTTCTTCCCGTATCAATTCAACAAATTGCAAATTTGACCAATTCAGTTATTACTATGTATACTACCACGCTACACCCAGAATTTTCTAATGTGCAATAAAGGAACACACTAGGTTTCTGGAGCCAAGAACTTATTGCTACTTTAGTTTACGTTTCAATGCTCCTGTAGTCCAGGTTACTGAATTATCACAGAAAAATACAGTGAATATTTCTACACAGTCTTAACCACAACAATCTACAGTTCATTCATTTTCTCAGGTGCTCTGTTCACCCTTTCACTGTTGCACTGGATTTGAACGTTTGGTCTTCCTCAAGAACGATTTTTAAGAGGCTTGTATATATAATATGATTTGCATTAATTATTCTGTTTTGCTTAATGCAGAAAAAAAAAGGTGTTTCGTATTTCATATGGCTATAAACGTGTAGGTTCTTATTCATTGCTGCTTGATCACTTAAAATGATTGGATGATTGGAAATATAAGTTTAGATATGGGGGAATGAAATCTATTGCTTAAGTATAAGGTTCTTTGGGACAGAGATGGGAGTTAGTGTTTTCAGATGTTACAATGACCTGTCAGAGGTTACAATAACCTGTAATGGCTGTTATGGCCATTTATTTGTACTATAGTCATCTGCACTAAATCTTTAGGTTAAATTTGCAGTTAGAAAAAGAGGAATTAGCCTTCCAGCATCCTCCATTCTAGCTATGCTCTGAGCTCAGGATTTCAAGGCATTAGATGTCCATGTCAGTTTTCAGCATTCTGTAACTGCCTATAGTTCAAGATAGGTGCCCTTCGGAAAATAATAGTTTAAAAATTCAGTTTATTGTTGAAGCTTCCCTCTAACGAAAACTGAGGGGCAGAAAAAAAAAAAGGTCATTACTTACATTCTTCCTCAGTGAACATACTGGTCTACACACTGTGAATTAAATGAGGATTAGGATTATGGCTAGGACTGCAGGGTCAAGTGGAAAAAAAAAAAGTTGAAGATTTTAAAAAGTTGAAGATTTTAAATTTTAATTGATATTCAGCTGTTGGATGACTACCATGAAAGCCAAGGGGAAGGTATTGGGAAAAAAGAAGTCTTGAATACAACAATTCATTGAGAACTTTTCCATTAGAATAGCCCAGGTTGGAGGGACCTTGAGACCTTGAAATATAATTTGGTTCGAACTTTCATGGCAAAGGGACCCTACGTGAGATCTGTCCAATTGCATCATGAAAACCTCCAGTGATTAGGACTCAACCACACCTCTGGTAACCTTGTTCTGGTGAATGGTTGTTCTTACTGTAAAAAAATGCCCTTCTTACATGAAGATGAAGTGTCTCCTAGTGTAACATGTAGCTGTTACCTTTGTTTTCTCCATGTGGCTCCCTGTGAAGAGAGCTTCCATTGTCTTTGTAGCTGCCCTTTAAATACTGAAATACTGTTATGAGGTCCCTCCTTGAGCCTTCTTTTCTCCAGGGACAAAAGACCTAACTCCTTCAGTCTTTCCTCACAGGAAAGGTTCTCCAGCCCTTTGATCATCTTTGTGGCTTTCCTTTTGACACTGTCCAGCCTGTGCATGTCTTTCTTGAATTGCTAGGACTGGAACTTGACACAGCACTTGAGGTGCAGCATGACAAGCAGAGTGAGATGATCAAATCTCTGTCTCTAGTAGTAATGCCCCTGCAGATGCAATCCAGGATCTGATTTGCCTTTGTTGCTGCTATGGTGGACTGCTGACTCGTGTTCAGCTTTCTGTCCACCAGGATCCCCACATCCCTTCCAGTAAGGCTGCTTCCCCAACTGCACAGATCCTACCCTGTACTGGGTGTTTTTGTTATCTCATCCCAGGGACAGGACCTTACACTTGCATTTGTTAAACATCTTACTGTTCTTGCTAGCCCACTCTTCCAGTCTGTCCAGATCACTCTGTAAGATGCCTCTCCCTTCCGATGTGTCCACCTCACTACCCAGTTTGGTGTCATCAAAAGTGATGTCAGAGTCAGACTGTGGGTTTTGCTGATGGCTGATGTTGGCCTTGATCTAGATTTTATAAGATGAGGTTTTAAAACTAGGATTGTATAAAACTTGAAACCAGAGGTTTTGTTTAATATTGCATTTTAGGTACGCAGGGTAGCTAAAGGCTGGAACTGTTGAGCATCATTCTCATAAACTCACATTTATTGTAGATGTCTGTGACTCTACTTGAAGAATGACAGATGACAGCTTTATAAGAAGATTAGTTGAAGAGTGTGTTCTATTGTACCAATCAAGTGTTGTGGTTTCCTTTGTGCATGATATTAAAAAAAATTGACATTTCTAGATTCCATTTATATAACCATAAATAACAGTTACATATATTTGATCTAAGAAACACACCTTGAAAGTGTGTAGTTCTTTCCATTGACTACAAAGGAGTTTCAACATGTCTGGCTGAACTGTTGACAGGTGCACTACACATACACTATTTATACACAGGGAGAATAAATATGTAAGATATTCTTGAAATTCGTCTTCCTAGGAAAACTCTTTAGTGTGAGACTAATGAAACACTAGATTGGCTGAGGAGGACTTTGTGAAGGACTTCAGAAGTATGTTAGGCAAAACATCTACAAGGAATGGTGTACAGTTTATGATGCCTTGAAGATGAGAAATATACTTTTGACTTAAACCTACATAATAGAACTTAAGATTCATCTGATTCATTAAAACCAGCATGATTGTCCTATAGAGAAAAATAATTATGTAGAATGACTTTATCTTGTACATTTTTGAAGCAAAATCAAAGGGTTTGTAACGAGAAATACTATCAAGTAAAAACCAAAACAGAACAAAAACCACCCCTTTGACTACATGGAGTTCACTTATATTAATTTCTGATAGTTGAATGTATACACTTAATTTAAAAATAAATTTTAGGAAATTCAGTAATAGATAGTTCAAACTATATAAATGTATGTCAAAAAGAACTTTTTTCTAACTGACACATCAGCAAATTTATACATAGTCAATAGTGAAATGTACTTCATTGTCTTCAGTGCCTAGACACATAAGTGTTAATATTAATTATGGATTTAGCACGTTAGATATATAGGACAACAGATCATATCTGGAATATCTTATTCTTAAATGAGTCTCTTTGTCACATATTTTATGTCACAGATTTGGTGCTCTTTAAAGATGCAGAATCACACAGAAATAAACTGCAATTAGTTATTTCTGTGCAATCAGAAGCAATGCTGGTAAGCCATGGCAAAAAAATATAATAAATTATATCCTCCTGAAAAATATGTGTAGTCCTTCAACATAGGAGATTAAGAACACATAAGATTAGGAACAAGAAATTGAAAGGATTGTGAAACAAATCTGAAATACACTTCAGTGACATGGAACTAAAGTTCTAGAGGAAAAGGGTTGCCCCAAGGCTGCTGAGAAGTTTAAGGTTATTTCGCTCTACAACACTCCTTACAGTTAATATGTCTGCTGTTTTGACTCTAACTCCTGCAACACAC
Organism: Pampusana beccarii; assembly: GCA_013399365.1. Taxonomy (NCBI): domain Eukaryota; kingdom Metazoa; phylum Chordata; class Aves; order Columbiformes; family Columbidae; genus Pampusana; species Pampusana beccarii. The sequence goes on from VWYH01002029.1 coordinate 277,998, forward strand.
TTTACAGCGGGTTTATTAATCAGTTTCTACATTACTGGTTCAGTCAAAAGATTATACATTTTTTTTCTGCCTCATCTGTTTATTAATGTCAGTACCGTAGCTTTAATAAAAGGGAAATCTCTTTGTACCACATAGTTTTCTGACATTACCATCAGGAAAAAATAAAAAACTTTCTAACCATTAATAAATACTGTGAGTAACCACTGTCTATTTCACAAATTCTGTTCCTTGTACATTTTCTGGTTTTGCTCCTACAGGTACCACCATTTAGATGAAAACTAAGTATCACATTTGCAGCCTGTTTTATTATTCATCTGTGTTTACGTGGCAAGTATTTTTACTGTAGCAGGGGTTAAAAAAAGCTAGTGCCCAGATTTTATTCAACTTCAGTTTATGTGAAAAAAACAAATACTTGATTCAGTAACAAGGTTCATTCAAGCAAAATGAAGCTTAGTTGTTTTCATTATTAATGTATAGAGCAAAATTCCCATGGACCATGTCCTTTCACAATAATAGAATAAAGTGAATAGATCAATAAATAATGTATGAGAATACATATAACACATATTATACATATAATCTATACATACATAATACATACATATCATAATAATACATAATATATACATATAATCAGTATTCTGAGGCCATGGAATGAATTCTTAGATATTAATCCATACTTTAGTATAAACTAGGTTTATCTGTGATGACTACACTTACATGATTTTGAAATGCAGTAGCCTATTCCTGAGTGAATTCTATAGGTTCCAGCTAGACATGAATGAATGCATTTAGCAGAGATTAATGCGAGTAGCAATTTTGTCCAAAACAGCAATATTCTTTGGCACCATAATTTTACGGCAGAAAGCAAAGATTGAATATATATGATAGTAAATTAGTGGTATGAAGGGCTACTTAATTTATTTTTCCAGTTGTTTACTAAAGTTTACTTGGAGGTAAGTTTCAATGACAGTAATTAAAAAAAAAAAGAAGAAATAATAATTCATATTGTTCCTGTACTTATACACAGCACTATGTTTTTTTTATAGACTTGGAGAGAATTAGAATAGAATTTTCTTATCTTCCATTTCTACTGCACATTTTTTTTTACTTCTTTCTATTCTTCAGAATTATCTAAATAGGATTCTTTGACATGGATAGTTCTTAATTTGTTGTTCATTTACTGTGCATCCTGTTCTTTTAATAATCTTAAATGTCATTGTCTACATCTGAAGTGGGGAGCAGAGGAACATTTTTCCCTTCTTCCGCACTGATTCACCCCACCTGTATTAGCTCAAATGCGTCCTGTATGGTTTATAAGTTTTCAGAGAAAAGATCTCTCAGGTCTGTCCTTTAAGGAATATCACCATCTCAACTAGGTAAAAGTCAAATTCCCTTTTTTTTTTTCTCTCCTTTCCCCTCTCCATAACTGAATGCATTATGAATCATTTTGTCAATGCAGCATTACAACTTCTTTAAGAGAAATAGAAAATTTACGCTTCTTAACATAACCTAACTTTTAAGGCTTAACGAAAATGTTTAGAGAAGACAGAACATTACTGTCTCTCTTCCACTTTTCTAGACACATGGCTTTTTCATTCCTAAAACACAGGTAATATATTTATTTATTTTGCTGATTAACTTAAACTGACTCCAATAAGAAAATCACTATGTCACCTGAATATGTTCAGGTACAAATATCACATTATGCAATAACACAATTTTATCCGTATGTTGCAAGGAGCATATGCTCAACAGCTGTTCTGTCACTTCCTTTCTACTGTTATAGAAGCACTATTATTTTGGTCAATGACCTAGCACAGTTGACAAGGACAAAAAAGAACATTTCTTCTTGTCACATAAAATATTATTTTATTACCTTACAGCAGTTCCTCAAGATCACAAACAAAACTGACAGAACAGAGTGGTCTTAAATAACTTAAAGCGTTTCCTCCCCACTTCAAATATAGTATTAGTTTCATATTACAGAGGCTTTGTGTTTGTTTTGTTTGTTAGTTTGTTTTTTAATAATGACCCTTTTTTTCAAATGAAAATGTTTTCCTCTAGTATTTACTTTCATGTCCAAAAAATATTACCCTATTTTACCCTACTTTTGTTGTCATTGCTATTAATATGTTGTAGGAAATAATGTCACATTTTGTTTTCTAATATTGGATGCTTTTAACTGCTTTGAGAATGTAATGAAAACAATTCTTAATGACCAATACTGTGAAAAAACTTATCGTGATGATGTTGCAAGACCAGATAAGTAGAGAACTGAGGTCACAGTATATTTTAAATAAGCACTTTACTTACTATTCTGGTCAGTAAGGTCAATATTGTTATAGGTTAGTTTTGAATTAGTAACCAAAAGACGGAAGGCTCCTAACATTATTATACTCCTCCATCGTTCATCTATTATTCAGAGTGGTCTTTATATCTTCAAAAGGAAGATGATGCAGTGGCTCAGTTTGCACAATCTTTGAAAACACTTGGTTTTGCCAAATTCCTCACAGATAAAATTTTAATATAACATTAATATTCCTTCATATAATGATTTCTAGACTCCATACAGCTACAAGGCTGTAGGTTTTCATGCTCATTATAAGAAAAAATGACTGCTGAAATACTGTTTTGAAAAGAAATTCCAACAAAGAGGAAAGAGAGGCATAGGGTCTCATTTAAAGAACCTCAGCAAAGGCAGTACAAGGGAACTACATGGACTTGGAATAACTGCTACATATAAAGTAAGTTTCAGAGTGGAAAACTGAAGCACAACATAGCTAAAAAATAATTCTTTGAAGTATGTATGCCACATCCCACATTGAAAAGTTATGAAAAAATTACTGTAGGAGGAGATATTAAGAAAATTTTCTCCTCAAAATAGTGTATTCTAACTGTTCCTCGAGAGTTTTCCTGGCTGTAAGATAGTCTTCAAGGAAGATTAAGGCATTATTTTCCTGAATTATTTTGGCCCTGTTCAGCTTTAATATTATGGACAAAAATAGATTCAGAACCTAAATCAAATAAAGGAACTAGGCCCTCAAGCATTACGTATTAGAAAAATCTCTCTCTGCCTTGGGAAATGGTATCATCATTATGATGGTAAGTGAAGTATAACTCCAGAAGTGATAGACGACTTGCTATTCTTATTTACAGAAAGCAAGAAGCTCTGAAGACTTACTTAGGAGAGGTTTCAAGGACAATTCTATTTTGAAATCTCAGAAAGATATTCAAAGCTGAAGCACCTGACTCATATTTAAAAAAACAGAGTTTTTATTGTCTCTAGAAGTCCTTATGGTTATTCATTGGGAAAGCAGCATTAAGACTTTTAATTTAAGAGACAATGCTGACAGTTTTATGTCATATGGTTGTGCTTATAACCTTTCTTATCTTTTCCTCTCAGAAAGATAGTACTGTAAACAGTCATTAGCTAAAATATATAAGCAAACATCTGAATACTGAATCCAGGAGTCCCTCTTTTTCTACTGTGTGGTGTAACTACTAAGTTGAATAGCTGAGCTTTCTTTCATTTATTCTGCCCCTGACTCCTTGAAGTTTTGTGTTATTTTTCTACATTACAGATCAGCTTTGCTAAAATACTGAAGAGACTTGAGATTTCACGGTCCGTGAAGCTTTCTATGAAGGTGTTTCCAACGATAAAGAATCCAGGGTTGCTCTTTGTACATAAAGATAGAAACAACCCAAATGTCAGAGACTAACTCTCTCTCACCAGATTCTTTTAGACATTCCTCATGGGGAGGTTTTAATGTTTAATTCCAAATTTTCTTGCCTCAAGATATTTGATGTTACATAAGATTTTGTTTTAGTAGAGAAGCATAGTGATGAACTTAAATTGCAATACAAGCACAAATTACAATTAGCAGAGTATAGCAATTACAATATACATTTGAGTCACAATATAAATGTGATTCTTATTACCGTTCTCTATAATACACTCACCACCACGATGCCTGGTATCTCCAAAATCTAGGAAAGGAATATACATGTTTAAACCAGCTCGAGACCATTGTTCAAGACCTTTTTGTTGATTGCTCATTTTCAACACCACACACAGGACTAAGCCATATATACAATCTCGCCCGNTTTATAATGTTTTAATTAACTCTGAGACAAACAGTAACATGGCTGGTTGAGTCACTCAGCTGATATAACCACTTGATTTGGTCAGCTAAGACAGCTAGTTGATCCACTCAGCTGTTGTAGCCACCCATCTAAAATAAAAGCTACCACTGCTTCCCTTTGTGTTGAGATAGTTTCAGTATTATTTGCAACAGTTGTGGTCAGTTATTCCCTATAATTTTCCCTGCAATTCATGAGCACGTTGTCCTTCTCTTTCTTCTGCTATGGAGATTTATTGATCAGTCATACCAAGAAAGCATTGTGTATTGGGAAATGGTAATTTGGCTGCAATTTATGACATAGAAAATTACTCATTTGAGGCCAATTATTCTAATAGATAATTATTCATATTTTTAAAACAAGGAACTTATACTAAGAATTATGTTTACTTTTCACCACTACTCATGCTGCTATCTGGGATTTTACTTGGAATATCCTAAAATCTAGCATTTTTCTAGAATGAAGCAAGGGAAATACCTGCCCTATATAGCTCGAACATGAGTTCTATTATGAATTCCAGGTAAAATTACACTATTTATTTATTTCATAGCATTTTATTTTGGGTATTTGTGTAGAAACATAGATACTACCTTGTGTCCTGCATAACATTACCTTTCCCACTATTTCCATTTTTACAAGAATGCTGAGAGTTCTTGGCAGCTTCATAAGTAAGGAATAAAGTCATGAATGAAGTCATATTGCCTAAAGGTTGCATCAAGAAAAAGCTGCTGTGCAGCTTTTAGTTCTGTGATTCTTTCATAGTTATTGCAACATTCAAGAGCCCCAGATAAAGAAAGAATTCATGTGACAGTGCCAAAACTATTTTCAATAGAGTTCACCATATAATTATGAAATATATTTCTAAGGTCCTTACTTTGAAACTGTAATTGAGCTCACTGTGACAAAGCCCAATACTCTTAATACCAATGTATGAGTAAATTATTTTGGATATCATTAGTAGCTTAACTTTAAGGTTTTTTAATATTACCATTAGTAAATATGGTTTTCTCTGTCTTAAGTAAATGAAACAGTGTTGGAGGTAAACAAGTATTGACATATAAAAGTCAACACTCCAGATGAAAAGGAACATGGGAATAAAAGCTTCAGATAATAAATCACTGAGAATCTGACATGCTGGGAAAAAAAAAAAAATGTCTTTTCATAAAATGTCACAATATTGTACCTAGAGGCAACATTTGCTCTGTGTTATAGAAAGGATCTGTTTCTGTTTGTTCTGTGACAGGAGACTTAAGGGAAGCAATCAGCCAAGCATGGCATGCATAATATCGAAGGGTCTGAAGGACAGGTTGTTTTAGGAGGGTGACACAGTTTTGATCTTGTAGCTTCTTACCTCACAATCTTATTTAAAAAAATATTTTACACAAAAGATTCATCCCCACACTTGCATAACTGCAGTAGCGTACACATAGTAAATAAAATCTTTTTTTCTACAGTTTATTTACATAAAAAAATTTCCATATCAAGCAAAACTTTCCAAAGACAACTAAATCTTCTTCTTTCTAAAAGATACTAACAGCATAGCTGGCTAAGAAAGTTAACCCACTCAACAAAGAGAATGGCAAAATCTGAAAGTTTACTGAAAGAAGCATGCAGTGCTTGGTATGTCTTCTCATTAAAAAAAAAAAAAAAAGCATATCTATATCTATATCTATCTATATCTATATATATAGCTTAAGCAGGTGTCGTGGTTTAACCCAAGCTGGCAATTGAGCACTACACAGATGCTTACTTACTCCCTCCAAACAGGATGGGGGGAGAGAATCGCAAAAGCAAAAAGCTCATGGGCTGAGATAAAAACAGCTTAATAATTGAAATAAAATAATAATAAATTATATTGAGAAGGCAAATAACAAAGACAGAGAAATAAAACCCAAGAAAGACAAGTGATACAAATGAAAACAGTTGCTTAACATCAGCCTACCTACGTCCAGCCAGTCCCTGAGCAGCATCACCCCCCCTTACCTCCCCTCTAGTTTTAATGCTGAGCAGGATGGTGTGAAATATCCTTGGTTGGTTGGGGTCAGCTGTCCCAGCTGTATCCTTCCCAGTTTCTTGTGTACTCCCAACCTACTCACGAGTGGAGCTATGTGAGAAGAAGAAAAGGGCTTGACACTGTAAAGATTTCTCAGCAACACTTGAAACATCAGGACAGTCAGTAAAAGAGTATTCAGAATATTATCTAAAAGTGAAATAAATGTTTTTTTCTGTTACTGAACAGGTTTGTTTCTGTCTGTCCTCTCCTGTCTGTGGCAAGGGTTGCTTCCCTTTCCTCTCAAACTTTTTTCCAGTTTTTCAGGGATAAAAAGTGGTCATGCAAGGTGAATGATGGAGAATGAGAAAGAGAGAAGGCCTACCATAAAGCTCAGATGATTCATATGAACAGGGAAGGACACTATGAACTGGAATTTAGGGATTAAATGATTGCATAGAAAGAACTGAACTGTAAATTTCCACTTGTGATCCTGGGCCAAGAAAGTGGAAATTTTATCATATTATACTGCTGAAATACTACGAAGCAACAGCAGTAGTTTGGTAGTCTTTTGAGAAGAAAACCTATGACTCACAAAATGTGGGTTTCATTTTTTTTTTTTGCCAGCAGCTATCACAATGCAACAGCACATTAGAAAATCAATGCCCAGGAATCTTCCAGAGCTGTGGAAAATTGCAGTTAAGACATTTTATATTGTTATGTCTGGACACTATATGTGAACATACGGGGACAAAATATAAGTGGGACAGGGGTTATAAAAATGTCACATGTTGCTAACACGGTAGCGGGTCAACAAGATCCTAACACACAGCTATATGCAGTTGTTCAAGATAACCAGATCTGGAGCAGAGGCAGGGAGAAAATCCTGACAACCCACAGAGGTGGGGCAGGTGTTGCCATTTAGTGCTGGGCCAGTGGCTAAACAGCAAAACTGTTGCTCACCCACCTTTCATTCTCTGGGTTGAAAAAAAAATAAACAAAATAATAATAAAATAAGAAGAATACAAAGCAAATACTTAGCCAGTAGAACCAGGGCAGACACTGCAAGCACAGTAGGTCTAGTAAAGAAGCAGAGATAACAGCAGGGTGCATGGAAGTCATGGGGATCAGGGCACAGGAGCAAGAACAGGAGCAGGACACCCTCAGGGACCATGGTCATCAAGGAAGGAGGGCCTTTCTCAGCAACTTCTGGCTTAAATATGGAATGTGATGTTCACGGTATAGAATGCTTCTTTTGGCCAACTTAAGTCAGCTGTCCTGGATGCACTCCTTCCTGCATAATACACCTGCTTAATTGCAAAAGATAAGAAACTGAAGGATGACGTTGGCTTCCCTATCAACAAGTACCAACATAAGTGAGTTCTTAGACTCTGTTATGCTAAGTCCCCAACACTGGATAGTTGCTCGAAGAAAACATTAACTCTGTCCCAGGGTGCTATCTTATTATTCTTGAATTACATTAAAAACAAAGGACTATGCTAACTACCAACAAGAAAATTAACTGACTTTATGGAAAATGACCTTGGTTCAGCCAAACCAGCACAGGCAGGACAGAGATATTAATCACTGTCAGCCTGTAAAAGATGCAATGAGACTCATCTAAAACCAGCACACCCCCAGGAGGAACCCAGGAAGTGCAGGAAGGGGCTCAACACCTGATGCCCTGGCTTCTCCATGTCATTGCGAGCAACTGTGCACAGACTACCTGGATACATGTGTCTTAGTGCCTGTACCCTTACAAACTGCTTACACATGTCTTGGGGCTTGTGATTATGAGAGTATGAGAGACTGAAATCAGTTTATGTTTAAAACACATTCATCTTTCCTTCCTATGAGATTTTGCATTGAGAGACGTTGCTGCTACAGTGTTGGAACATCATTTCCTTCAGGGCAGTCTGGAGATTTTTATGTTTTTCAGAGTCTGTAACAGATATGTATACTGCCATAAGCAATTTGACATTCACTCATATAATTACAGCCTGTGAGATTAAATGCTCTGTTTGTCAAAACACGGGGTCATCTTTACTGCTAAAGTGCAAAAGAAAACCAGCATTTTCTGGACTGGCTTCATTTCATCCTGACATAGAGTTCAAAAATAGTTCAGATTAATCGAAGCTGCTGGAGGACAGAATTGAATCTCTCATGGTATTTCTCAGTATCAGACTATATACAACTAAATTTAGATATATAAATGTAGAAAAGCAATTAAATACCTAAACGTATATATTTACAACAATTTAGATTCCCTAGAATACTTGAGGTATTCACACAGACCTGACATCTCTGACACAGGATCTTTGGGAGATCTGTGAAGTTGCATCTTGAAATCAGGAAGGGGACCCTATAACATCTAAAATGCCTGTAGACACCTATCTTTAAAAACTTGAATTACTCTTCACAGAGAACTTTCAGATAGCTACAGAAAAATGTTCAGTGTTGTGTGGAAGTTCACAGGGCATTTGAGACATCTAGACAGAGAAGGTATGTGCTCTACAACTGGAGATAACAGTGACCATTGCAAGACAGACGTCTGTCACCATTCAGCCAGCAGCTGATAATTCAGTTTGCTAAAGCTGATACTCAATGCAAAAACCACAATCAATTACTTTTTTAACAAACACTCTGCCCTTGAGTATCTGTGTAACAGTATCCGGTCCATGGGTTTGTTGGTTCTACCTGCTTGTTTCTTTTCCTGTTCTTGAAAATAGCCTGTTTTTTATCTGGACTGAACAGTTGCTTAGTTTTAGTATGTCTTTGGCAGTACCAATAATTCAAAAATCTTATTCTTATGACAAACAGTAATTTGAGAAGATCCATGGAAATGTCCTCACGTCCTCTAGCCATGACATGTACTTATTGTGTGACAGGTCAGCTAACTGCTGTCATAAACCCACTGCATTTTATTTTACAAACTTCTGGCATATCTCAATGATTCATAATTAACATGGTCCATAGAATGTCTGAGGTCTTTTGCGGGAACAAGGACAACATATCTGCATTTTAAATTAATTAAACAATGTGCTTGTATATAAGCACATTGAGTACACACAGGGTTAGCAATTTATTAAAATTAAACACATTTAACACTGAGGTTTAAGCATGTGTTCTTTACGAAGTCTTTGCATAGAGTTCAGGCTATGCAGAGGTCACTGTGCTTACCAAAATATACTGTATCTTGTTATCACTGCCAGGAGTGCATCCTCTGGATGTTTCTATACTTCTTAAGTATCGGGGGTGTCCCTAATTAGTGTTCCATCTTCCTTCTCCCATACGCAAAGGTTCAAGCAGTGAGTGCACCTGGCTGAAAGATTTTCATCCTTGTCCAGACAAAAAAATAGTTTAACAGTGTTATATGGGTGATACTTGGAAATGCAGCAACCATACTGGCAATGTCGAAGATTTTAAAAATCCTTCTGCAAAACTGGGACTTCAGTTTAGTTTGTTACAAGGATCCTAAAATCCAATGCCAACTTAAATCATCGCTACCTTGTATGTGTGGGAATTGAATGAACGAATAAAGCCAGAAAGTTTTGATTATAAGATATTAAGAATCACCCACTCATACCCTCTCCTACAGAAAGAAGAGAGTTGCATCAGAATTTAGTCATCAAATCAAGTATTAATTACAATTAGTGAAAATGTCAGAGCAATAGATGCATAGCTACTCCAGATAAGCAGTGACAGAAAATGTCTTCACATTTGTACAGCAATAAAGACACATTAAACTCAGAAGATATTTTTTTTCGTCCCTGGTGTTAAGTAAATATGAGGATAATAGCATGCAATAAATTAACCTCAGTCAGTCTATGATGAAACAATAAGAAACAGACACATACATAAGACTGTTCAACTTATCTTAAAATAGTTTATTAATTTTATACATAGGATTATTTGCCCTTTGGAGGAACCTTTGTGTCTCCATTAACTGTGGAAGGAGACTGAGTGTCTGAGAAAACATGAGTAGCTTTTAGATGTTAGCCACTGAGATTCATCTCTCTTTTAGTAAGGATTCCCTCTGCTTTTCTGTGAGGGGAAGTTTTGACCTACTGTCAGAAATGTCCTGTGGACACAATTCATTGAATTCAGGAAAGTAAGAAGTGTTTTACGCCATGTTTTAGTGACATTGTGTAGCAGTTCACTGCAACATGAGGTGTGACTAGAGGGATCAGCATGCACCGTTGTGGACTGTTCGCACGCAAGAGAAAATTCTTGCTTGAAGGCTGGTTGTAAATCCTCTGTGTTCAAATGTGAATGACAGTAAGGGTGGAGGTTGCTTCTGTTCCCTGCACATAGCGGTCTAGTGCTCTCTGTGGTTTCCTCAGGTACCTCATCTGGCCTCCAGTCCTGGTCCAAGAGTGGTGTGGGTTTTCCAAAGTCCTTCCAACCCTATTGTGCCAGCATCCTAAAGTCTACTATGCATTTCAGGAGATGAATCAAGCCCGGTGTTGCTAGCAAACAAAAGAGGAAAAATAAAACTAGAGGCCTAATTACCCATAAAATAAAGTAGTTAAGCATGGTAAGAATGTAGGTACGCATTTCCAATAACTTCAATGTGTGTAATACACACTTAACCTGAAGGAGAGGTATACACGTTCTGATAGACTGATGTGCTGTGGGCAATCTGGCCCATTCGGTATTAGTATAATTACTTCCTCTAGGAATCCATGTTTGTCTGCTGCCACATACTAAGTGGCACTTAGTTTCTGTGGATATAAATTAGGCTTCAGTTTTAACATTAAATTTTCATTGTATACATCAAGAACACAGAAAATTAAATGCATGTGATAATGTATATCCTGTGTTCATGACAATTTAAAACCCTGAGCTTCTGAAGTTTTACATTTTGATTAAAATGTTTTTGCTTCTTATGTTTGCATTTTATTGCAGCCTGATTTTATTTTTACTTGTATCAAATACACCGCTGTGTTTTGTTTTCATTCCATACTTTTCACTGCTCTTAAACATCACCATAATCATAATTACTATCATTATTATAATATCATAATAATAATTTTCCTCTTATCCTTTTAGCTTTAATTTCTTTGTGTTCTGCATTTTAAAGTTTCATGATTTAAGAGCTGATGAGACTTAAGCTTATAAATGTGCTGTGAAGATTGTTGAGGTTATTAAAGACTATTTTGCAACTTCGGTCTTCTGAACTCACATTTTCTGCCTCTATAAATTCAACAGCAACGTATTATTTTACAAAGGAAAGCAACTGTTTCATTTTAAATGCCATTCAACAAGTTATTAATTAGAAGTGGATACAACTACAGTTTTGTAGTCCAAATGTGTAATAGATTCCTAATCATCTGCGGTAACTTGAAATACATTTTGTCTTTTTCCTTTTTTCATTTTAAATAGGTTTTCATAACCAAAATGGATTTTCTTAGTAAACAAAAATAATTGGCGTTTTCTCTAAAACATGTTATCTTTAAGGTTAAGACATGACTTGCAATTATTGTCTTTTTTTCTGACCCTGACTGTGTATTTCAGGGCTATCCATTTAAAATGCACTTTTCATAAATTCCATCCACACTCGTTAAAGACTGTCAGGTAACTGTTAGATCCCCAGCATTTCAACACGTATGTACCTTACTATCTTTTGTTGCATGTTTGTTTTCAAAACAACTTTGTGGGAATACTCAGTGTGCCATCTCAGAGGAGGTCAGGGTTGGAGAGCTCTGCAGCAGCACAGACACAAGAGTTATTAGTGAGTTAGAAACCAGAGAAGCACTTGAGAATGGTCACAAAGGAATTAGGGGTTCTCCTCTCAAAAAGGTGGCTGGATCAATAGCTCAGCTGAAGTGCTTCTCCAACAATGCATGCAGCATGGACAACAAGCAGGAGGAGCTGGAAGCCATTGTGCAGCTGGAAAACTATGATATAGTTGCCATCATAGAAACATGGTGGGATGACACACACAGCTGGAGTGCTGCGATGGATGGTTATAAACTCTTCAAAAGGGATAGGCAAGGAAGGAGAGGTGGTGGGGTAAGCTTAATGATGGTGACGATACGATTGAGTATTTGTGGGTAAGAATCAAGGGGAAGGCCAACAAGGTGGATATTGTGGTGGGAGTCTGTTACAGACTACCCAACCAAGATGAAGAGGCAGATGGGGAAGATCACAGAGATCATCTTCAGTACCGTCACGTGACACATGCAGTACAACCAGGCGATCAGGCCCAGTTCTACGCACTTATGAAAGGCAGGTACTACTTGACTATCCTTCTTCCATGAAAAGGTGACCCACTTAGTGGGTGAGGGAAATGCTGTGGATGTTGTCTGCCTTCAGTAAAGTCTTCAACACTGTTTCCCACAACATAGTTCAATATAACTTTAATACAATCTGGGTCACACAGATACTCTTACTTTGTGATTTCAAGTTCTGTTGAAATTTTAATTATTTAACAACTGTACATGAATACACACACATATACATACACACATGCACACCCACAAGCACAAACATACGCATATATGTATTTATATGCATGTGTACATGCATGTGTATGTATTTACATACACACATTCATACATATGTATCAATGTATTTTTCTAAATTCCTTCTTATTAATATTTTCACACATACCTAATTATGACAAAGTTAGTGACAGTAATGCAACTTGTTAGCTTAGATCTTTTTCTTTTTAAACTTTAACAGGACTGGTATTATCAGCAGTTTCAACATCTTTTTTAAGAAGTCAGAACTTTGAGTATAAAGGTTACCTTGAAAAGATCCTGAGATGCTGAATCGTACAAAGTTCAAATTATGTGCCTAGAAGTGACAAATTTTGCAGCAGTCCAAACATAAAGAAGTATGGTTCCAGAGTGTCAGCATTTTGAACCTGAAACCGAAATCACTGAACAGTTTATCTTTCTGAGGTAACTATCCAAATGGAATATTATTAAACTTCAAAAATAATTTCAATAATAAATTTGAATGTAATGAACATATTGTAGGGGAAGTTATAAAAAGGAGTACTTACTAATATGGAGGACAGAGTTGGGTATTTAGTAATTTACAAATATTACTTCGCAAGTTAAATGCTAATTCAAACTGTAATATTTATTAAAAGATGGATTTTATGATGTCTCCTTGGAGAACTAGGAAAAGATTGTTTTAAAATATTAGAAAGATCAATTAGTAATAAAATAATACTGCACCTATATTCTTGACATCCATTAAGACTTTGACAGGTGCTATTTGTAATACAAAAATAACACTTCTTATGAAGTAACTTTCTTACGAAAACACTAAAATTTATTAATATTAGTATTCATAATGATATTTTTAAAATCAGTGGTAAAAACACATTTATATCTTTATACTGTTATAAATCAATTAAAAGAAAACACTGAAAAACAAGTAAATGACTTGCGCTAAAGTAGAAAGGAAGAAGTTTATCACAGAATCATATGTAAAAACCATCTAGTTATGGCTGAATAGTTAAATTTTTAGTATGATTTTCTCTTAAGCCCACCATTAAAAGTAAGGGCTTCGTTTTGCCAGATATTGCACTAAAAGAGGAAAAGAGACAATCTCTTTTGCAAAAAAAAAAAAAGTGTAATCTAAAAAAAGATGAAAAAAAATATGGTTAAAGTTTTTTTGTTTGATTGGTTGTTTTTGTTTTGTTTTGTTTTGTTTTGTTTTGTTTTTAAATAGGCCTACAGTGAAGAGATATTACTGCTCTTTTCCCATTCCAGATGAGAAATCTGTGGCAGAGTTAAAGCCCAGGACAATCTGAGTTCACCAGCTTTATCAGAAAGGAATAATAGTTCTGTGTTTGTCTCTGACCAGTACAATGATATACATATGCATGCCTAATATTAGTCTGTAAATAACTTTAAACAAATACTTAACTGCTAATGGTGACTCAAAATGCCATTTGCATCTTTCCAAACCCAGTGCTTCAACAGACTCACCAGTGCTTAATCCTATGTCTTGTCTACATTAAGTTTGCAAGTGTAATCATAGCCTCAAGCTACAAAAGTATTGGTGAGCAGTGCAGAGTCTAAGTGGCATGTGCGGCTGGCATTCAAACTGTTTAGAACTGCCTTCCTCTGGGACACATCTGTCAGGTAGACAGTGAGTTGGACTGGTCTGGAAACAAAGAATGAATTAGTTATTAATTTGGTTATGGAAAATTGGTGATCCACCACTTTAGTGCACTCTGCACTCCCTCTCCATTTTAGTGATAACATTTGGACCCTCTTATCTATGAGGATACAATACATTAAAAGTCTCTAAAAGAGAAAAAAAGTACCTCCCTTAATTTCTACAGGATAGTGGTAGAAAACAAATTGATTGCAAGGAACAGTAACCCATATTTTCATGAGATACTCATAAGTCTAGATAGGTACAAATGTAACCAATAAACACCCTGCATTTTCTGAGAACGTTAGCAGATTTGAACTTGTGAAATCAGAAAAATTGAAGAACAGTAAGACTCTGGGGGTCAGATTTTTGTCTATAGCAATGTATATGGCAGGAAGGAAAGAGCTCATTCCACTTAGAGAGTGTCACCGTTGAGAAAAGGAAAAATCAGAATGCTCAAACTGTAATTTAAGCAGACGATTAACCTTAATATCACTCATCTTATGAAAAGGAGCAGAAAATTGTTTTGAATTAAATCTCATTAGATAATGATGAATGAAATATTTGTCTTTATTTTTCTCATCATACTCTAATAGATTATGTTTCTTAAATTGATGGAGACATTGTGCTTAGTGTTCTTTGGTTTACCTCAGTTTTAACCCATTTTGATGGAATTGCTTACAGATACAGCAGTATAAAATACTAGAAACTAGATTATGTTAGTTTCCCAGCTTTCACTTTCTAAAAGTAATTGTTTAAACTTTATAAAGACCTTCTAAGAGTCAAAGGATTTGAAAAAGAAGATACGCATCACAATATTTCAATTCACTTGAATTTTTAACAGCTTAAATTGATCATTTTGTTTGTTCAGTAAGCTATTTTACAGAAACTGGGGGTGATGGTTACGAAATCCCCAAAGTATACTTCCTAACAGCGTGACAACTACATTGAACTGAAGGAATTAAACCCCATTATTCACAACACTTCCGAGAAATGACTGCTGCTTTGAGCTTGATTTTGTACATAAGCCACATAATTGTAGATATATGTACATACATGTATGTTTATTTATTTTCTCATACACAAATGAAATGTATACAAAAGAGTCTGCACATTTTTGGAAGTCTTTTAGAGAACAATATTAATGACAGGGACAGATCTATCTGCTTCAAAAATAAAATCAATTTGCAGATGTGACAAGACACCTGAGATAGGGTTATTCCTTCCTGGTTACAGTATCTGATGCCAATGATGAGAAAATTGAAATAAAATATCTCTGCATTTTGTCTAAACTCCTAAATATGAACCATGAATCAGGATCTCTGAGAAGTTTAACATCTTTCTTTTCTGATTTTGATGAAAACTATCTGAACTGTAAAGGCATCAGATGATCTTAGAATATATATCAGTTGTAAGTCACCTTAGCCCACTTTTTGCTCACATCATCAGAACGCAATCACTCATGCTGTGCTTTTCTTAATAACAGCCAGGATTTCAGTAATCAGTTCCTCCAGATATTAGTTCCTCCAAAGGGAACTAGAGGCAAGAGGAGATGAGCATCACATGTCTTGGGGTGTTACTCACATAGATAGAAAGTCTCAAGCTGTAAATAGAAAGGGATGATCAGTGAAATGTTTTGTTCATTCCGAGTGCTGTGATATAACTGAGCTGAAATGAAGTGCATCTTCAGTACTTGGATATGCCACCTTAAGGTATTTTACCTGTAATACGTGCACCTACTCGAAATTGTGCTTGCTTTACTTGGCCATTTAGACCCTGGACAGTTATTCTGAATTATTTGAGCAGACTCCTCCTTTCCTTTTCAAAAACAAGATTTCTAGGATTTTTGTATATTACTACTTTGTTTTGAATTTAACTTCTAAAAATAATTAAGAACCTCTGAAACTTAAGAGTTTTTGAGAACTTTTCCTTAGAAGAGTTCTTCCCTGGAGAAGAATTTTACTAATTTTCAGATAAATATGCTTCTGTGGGACCACATTTAATGCAATTGTTCCAAGACCAGACACCATCAACTTTTAAGGTCTCCAACCATGTTTAAGTCTTATTAGACCAGCTTCATCCAACTAACCCACTTATTGTATTAGAAACTACGTATCTGGGGAGCAGCCTTGCTGAAAGGGACTTGGGGATCCTGGTGGACAACAGGCTGAACATGCGTCAGCAGTGCACCACTGCATCGACAAAAGCAAATCAGATCCTGGGCTACATTCACAGGGCCATTACTAGCAGAGAGAGACATGATCATCCAACTCTACTCAGCACTTGTCAGGCTACACCTGGAGTACTGTGCCCAGTTCTGGTCCCCACAATTAAGAGGAATACACAAACAAACTGGAAAGGGTCAAAAGGACAGCCACAAAGATGATCAAAGGGCTGGTGGTACTGCCCTATGAGGAAAGCCAGAAGGAACTAGATGTTTTCTCCCTGGACAAGGCCCAGGGAGGAACTTGCATTATTCCAGTACTTAAAGGGTGTCTACAAAGACAATGGATGCTCTCTCTTTACAAGGAGCCACGTGGGGAAGATAAGGAGCAATGGATACCCACTGAACTGGGAGAAGTTTCATCTTGGTATAAGAAAGAAATCTTTTGTTGCAATGAGAACAATCATTCACCAGAAAAGCATCCCTAGGGATCTAGAAGAGTCCCCATCACTGGAGGTTTTCAAGATGCAACTGGACAGGGAATTAGACAATCTCATCTAGGCTCCCTTTTCCCTGACAGGTTGGACCAGATAATCTTTTGAAGTGTCTTCCATCCTGGGCTATTCTATGGTAGTTCTAGTATATATATTGAGAGTCAAAAGAAGATTTTCTCAGAAGCCATCTTAGATTAGGCTTAAAATATGACTGAGATCAGTGAATTACTGTATGCAACAGAAGAGTTTACAGTTTTTTACCTGAAAAAAATCTGAAATCCCTTGTTCACATAAATTTAATATCAAAGGTCCAAATCTAATCTGAACGAAGAGGAGCTTCTAGACGGTATTAGGAAGGGACTAATCTTTCCCTCACTTTTCACCAAGAAGTGATGAGCTAGTGATTCCCTACACACTTCTCCTAAAAGCATACAAGCAGTAGTATGGGCAAGAGTGGTCACTGGTACTTTTCTGGAGGTTGCGTTCTCAACAGGAAGGCAGGCACGTTCAGTACACTTCCTTTTCCATTGTGGTGTTGTACAGGGTTTAATGACAGCCTGCATGGACAGCCTGTGCATTTCATGCTTAGTGCAAGGGGGAAATAAGACTTGGTGTTACAACATACTAGTGAGCATGGGCTCCCCCAACCCCAATGAGATACAGATCCTTGACACACCAACAAAACTACAGCTCCAGTACAGAGAAGGGAAGACAGTATTTGGTCCAGAATAGTTTTGGATGTACCCATCTAAATCTTTTATTTTACAGAGCTTACTGCAGCACTCTGTTCCTTGAAGAAACTACTTTTGCTGAGCAGATACGCAGTAACAACCAGGAAAGATGCCAGGGCATAAGGTTCCTGTGGTGTTCTTGGATTAGAGTGAGCAGGAAATTTTATGAGGTAAGTATGACTGTACATGCACTGAGGCAAAAAGTTTAAGTTCTGGCAGACTTTTTTTTGGCAGCAATACTTAATGATGCTCTAGCTGTGTCTCTCAGTGGTATACTTTGCTAACAAAGTGAAATATGAGTGAAAGCGCAGGTGTTTGTCATGTACCTAATAAGTATCATCAGCAAAACAATGTCTTCTAATTTTTATGGTGAAAAACCATTGAAAATAGTCGTGTTTCGTTTTTCACTGACCTATCTGCATATGCAGTCTCCCCTCTTCAGCACAAACACATGACATTTGTCATAATATCATAACTGAAAAGAAATTTTTCAGTCTTGATGGCCCATTAGCAAATTTCCTTTTGTCCTATGCATCTTTGATGTATAATTAATCACAGAAGAAATTCTACCAAACATTATCTGTCCAGCGTATAAGAACACAAGGCAAAGTTCCAAAAGTAAAGCACAATGGATTTATTTTGGATTGTGCACATTGGCACGGCAGTAGGGGTAAAAAAACTGAATTAACTTCTGATGAGACTACTACTTTGAGACTTCACCGAGGTTGCACTGTACAAAGCAGAATTTGTCAGCTTATTCTAGAATGGCTTGAGGGTCTCAAACTTCTCTCTAAATCATCTATGCAGTTATTCAGTTCTAATCTTTACAACAAAAATGCAGAAAAAAATATATGATTTCTTTACCATTACAGACTACACACATGTCCCTTGTAATTCAGAGCTTCAAGTATGGAGCAGCTATACACCATAATGTATAAGTCCTAGTATTATGACAACAGTCATAAAAATTTTGTGTTAACAAAAACTTGATGATTAAATATATATTTCAGGCAGAAGTCCAACAGTGGATCAGGTGAATTTAACCTCCCTATGTCCTTTTAATGCCAATTATTTTTTTACTCTGGTTTTCCATCCCTAGAAATTACTGAAGGATATATATTAATAGTTTGTTTTCTGNCTAGAATAGCTTGAGGGTCTC
The DNA here is from genome assembly GCA_013399365.1 of Pampusana beccarii. Classification (NCBI taxonomy): domain Eukaryota; kingdom Metazoa; phylum Chordata; class Aves; order Columbiformes; family Columbidae; genus Pampusana; species Pampusana beccarii. Next base: position 296,800 of record VWYH01002029.1, read on the forward strand.
AAACTGCTGCATTCTGCCATCAAGAAATGGCTTTCTGATGGGACAAAGAGATATTTTATCAAAATTTCTCTCTAAATCATCTATGCAGTTATTCAGTTCTAATCTTTACAACAAAAATGCAGAAAAAAATATATGATTTCTTTACCATTACAGACTACACACATGTCCCTTGTAATTCAGAGCTTCAAGTATGGAGCAGCTATACACCATAATGTATAAGTCCTAGTATTATGACAACAGTCATAAAAATTTTGTGTTAACAAAAACTTGATGATTAAATATATATTTCAGGCAGAAGTCCAACAGTGGATCAGGTGAATTTAACCTCCCTATGTCCTTTTAATGCCAATTATTTTTTTACTCTGGTTTTCCATCCCTAGAAATTACTGAAGGATATATATTAATAGTTTGTTTTCTGGAATTTCTACTTAAGTACATATGACATTTTAAGGCTTGATTACAGCCACAGGAGCTACTACTCATCTTCCTAAAATTTATAATGAGAAAATAGTCAGGTCCTCTCACAATTTGCAAGGATCAGTCCCCAGCACCCTAGGCATATTTTTCTTCAGGGTACATACCCATCATTGTTCATGGAGATTTAATACCTCTTCTGGAGTAGCAATTTCTAGATTAACTGTGCATTCAACATTTTTTTGTTTCATTTTGGCCTCATAGTATGGAACTGTATCAATAGCATAGAAAAGATTTATTATTCAGTGCTTAAGGGCAGACATCTTGTTACAAAGTTGAAACAACAGGTCAGGCTTTTTGCTGCATAAGTGAAAACAACAAAAACGAAGACAATTTAAGCCATAACTCTAGTCTGGTTTCCCCACTGCTTACATTCCTAGTGTTACTTATCTTGTATTTTTGTTTATCTGTCTTGGAGATTGAATTTCTTTATGCAGTTTACATCTGCTGAATACTTCCCTTGACACTCACCAAGTACTACTGATTTTTAAAGCAATGTCAGAATGAAGGGCTGGTGACACATCCTTTGTGTTCTGGATCTCTCCCCTCACATCTTCTATCTGTGGCTTACAGGAGCTTTGAGGTATGATGGCCTCATCTTCAAGTCTATAACCCTATGGGAACACATCTAGTCCCAGTGAAGTTTCCTCTCTCATTTCTCTCCAGTTGTTTTTCCCTCTTGTTAGCTAGCAGAAATGCGGATAACTTTGACAGAGACAGAATTTCTTAGAGAAACTGGTGCTATCATCCGTGATATTCAGTCTCCTTCTTGCCTTCTCCCACGCCATGCAGAACATTTAGCACAAACCACATGCCCTGCAGATTTACCAATAGCAAAGAAGAAAATAAAAATAAATTATTCTCTTAAACATATTCATGACACTTTTTACTTTCTGAAATCATGATAGCTCATCAAGGCAGATTTTGTGAAAAAGTAGTTCATCCAACCTGCTTCTCCACAAGGTAGTATAGTACTGTTTAAAGGATCCTGATGTTGCAGTGTAACACCTACAATGTAGGATCGCAAGCCCCTGGAACACTGGTTTTTGGAGAGGAATTTATTTATGTACTTATTTATTCATCTATCTATCTATCTATCTATTTATTTTTGTAGCTCAGGGTTTAGAGTAAATAATAGACATCTCTATCTATACCTCTCTTGTTGCTTGCATTCCTAATTACTAGCACAACACAGCAGGGAATCCAGTCTAAAGTCTACTAATACCCTATGGCAATAAAGGATTAAGTTTAGGAAACTGCTTCTTAAAAACATCCTTTTAGATGCGTTTGCCCTTTCTGTTTGGTGGTGGTAGTGATGTTCACATCTGCTGATGGGAGATTTTTTTCTGTATCCTCTCTCTAATGGATATATACTACAGAGAGCTTTAGGAAACTGAAGAATGGATTCTCTATTTTTCCTTAGAATTCTGCTATCTTGTCTGTCTGCGTTCCAGAAATTTGTTCTCTTGATAGTAAACTATTTTTACTAAAATAAGTATTGAAGATGCCATTGAGAGTACCCGAATGCTTTTGTAGAAGTAATTGGAACCATGACTATCACAGTTACAAGGTACTTTTTTTCACTGTTTGTATCTGCAGTCCCAATTTAACAAGTATAATTTTTAACTGCAATTTCTAGTAACAGCTAAGCCTAAAAATATCTTCGAAGCACACCATCAATTAAGCTGAAACAAACTATTTTCTTTCATTTTAAAGTTTTAAAATTTCCAAGTGGTTATCTTTAAACTGATCTGAGCTTATATAGGTGTTATTAATATTCATGCTCATAATTTTACATATTTGTTAATTTTCTTTAATTTTCTATTCTAAGCCGCAGCTTTTTGAACTTTAAAATGTTAGGACTGTTCATTAGAATTAATTCTCTCACAACATCTACCACAAGGTCAAAGTCATAAGCTGGTTTTGTGTCGTTTATCCTGAACATATAAATAACTCTTTTTTAACTCTTTTTGAAAAGTTTATAACAAATGTTCTGCAAAACAGTCTAAACTGATGTTCAAAGATAGCTTAAAAAAAAAAGTCACAGAGAATTAATAGGAAATGAGAAAAATAATACGGTTTAACAGTTAGAGAAGGCAGGAAAGGTCGCTGACAAGGGAAATAATGATACAGGATTATTTTCATTCAAGGACCAATTAATAGATTACATCCCTTCATCCTGGAAAAGAGACAACTGACTGGAAAGATGATCCAAGTTTTTAAATTGTGAGTGGCCTGGAGAGGCTGGTTGAGGATGGTTTGTTTATTATTTGCAGTATAGAAATATGAATGAGACTCAGGGTGCTGGATTAGAACCAATAAGAGGAAGCGTTTCGTTATGCAGTGGTGCTCAGATGTCTGATTTCTGTAGGGAACAGTAACCGCTTTCTGTAAGATATTTTGGAAAGAAAAATTTTGCATGGGTTCAAAAGTTTATTGAATGAAAAATACAACATTTGGCTTCTGCTGATTCTGAGCCACAGAAAGCTCTCCTAGGGCTGGCAGTGTGTACAGGTATGGAAATCATTAGAAGCCTGTCTTGAACTTATACTGCTCCGCAGGTGACACTACTGGTCGTGTCAGAAATGGGGTATGGACCTAGGTATTTCAGTCTGATTTGGTAAAAAAATATGTGTAAGCACAGCATGTAGAACATATTTCTAATGTGAGTTTTTGCTAAAAATGTGGTTAAAATCTAAGGTCATTACACGTAACATTTTTCTTCTGCCTTCAGGTGGCTAAGAACTATGTAGAACCGTTAAACTCATTTACTTGAACATATTGGATCTTACTTCTTAAGGTCTAGCTTTTTAAACATATTGTAAGACACACTTTTTTCTCCTTTTCTCTCTATAATTTGCACTGATTTGTCAATGCACAACCCGCACGGTAGTGATATTAAAATGTTGAATGTTCCAAAACCCATACACATTCATGTTTAGCTTTGCCTGTCTGTATAGTCTGAAGTACTTACACAGGAGAGAGAAACAAGGATTGAAGTCTTTACAGAATCAGAATTATCGTGCATGCTACTCTATAAGCCTTTTTAAATGGTTAAGAAAAAAAATATATATAATGCAGTTTAAAACATCATTATACAAAATCATGCAATTTCCAGTTCCTATTTTTGATCATCTGAATGTACAAATGCAAATTCTAGAAAGAAGCAAAATATTTGGTAAAAGGTCAGACAGAAACGGCAATACCTGGGAGTACCTCTTCAGGCTGTTGGGCAACAAATAACGCTGTTAAATCTATGTAATCTTGCCAGAACATACTTGAGACTTTTCAGTGAATGTATGTGGTTGAGTTGCAAACAGTCACTGTGAATTAGTAAAACCGTGAGACTGTGACTGGATGCTGGGAGAGGCATTGGCACAGCCCCTCAGCCCAGTATCCTAACCAGTGCTGTACTCTCATAAACAGTAGAATATCATCCTTGTAGTTATGCAGGATTTCTGCAGCTTCTCTGTCCCCAAGCTTAGCACCATCCTCATTAGGAAACTTTCAGTGGACATACACGATTTGATCTTTTGTCAGGACAATGTGTCTTTTGTTACCCACATGGTAGGTTAGAATTAGCACTTCTCTTTGCTTGGTGATGATCACCCAAGGACAACCGGTCATACATCCTTACGAAGTGAACTTTTTCTCTGTGATATACCAGGAGTGGAAGGATGGACTCACAGCCTGGGGCAGAACTGCCAATGTTTTGGCAAAGTATGAAATACTAATGGTGTACTCAGAAGCTGAAACTGAACAAAAACATGAATAAGTGAACAAATAAAGAAGCTCATCAGAAGGAGTTCTTACCTTGGCCAGCAGCTTTCTGCACTTCATCTTAGTACTGAGTAAATTTGATCCTCTTTAATTAGCATATATATGTAATACTCATTACTTAGCACAAATGCACATATATTTAAACTGCTATCAGTAATAAATAATTCTCTACAGAAAATATCTAGATTTATTTACTGAATTTAAGCGTTTTGCAAACAGCTAAAATTGCAATGACAATATTCTTCAACTGCATGGCATGAAATTAAAAGAAAAAAAAAAAAAAAGACACAAATCTTAGTGGTTGAAAAAAACATCCTTCATTTTGTCCGTAATTAAATGAAGTTATATTGTCTCATGGATTTTTTTCTACCTTTATTAAAGACAAACTGATCATCTACTCAATGTAAATCAAATAACTAAATGATGAGAATTTTAGGGGTGAAATATGCTTATGTGTCCAAAATGAGACTAGTTGCCCCTGTTTAGGCAGCTAACTGCAAATATTTTTAGTAGTCTGTGGCACTTAGACACAATTTAGTTCTGAACACACGCATGTTTAGTTGTTTACCTTTTTTTTTTTAATTACAAATTTGCTAAGCATCGGGAATTTAGTTATGTATGCACTCTAATGCAAGTACTGGTCAAAGTTCTAAAACTAAAAATAATATCTCAGTGACCATCACTTTCTGTTGTATCTTCAAGGTTTCCTATTCCATGTTGTTCTAAATTAAATCATCAGTCAAATTTTTAGGGCAATTCCACCATCATTATATTAATTTGGGAATGGTATTAATGGATTAGAATGGAGAGAGGAAAACAAAAATAAAAATAATGGAAAAATATGAGTTGGAATTTGAAAATCGAACAGAGATCCAAGTTCTTTCAATTTCAGATTTGTCCTACACTCCATCTGCAACATATTTATACTTTCTTTTTTTCCTGAAGTATCAAGCCATTTGTGACTATATCATATGAAAATCTGAGGAAGGTGTTCAACACTAATGCATCTAAATCTATCTGACCATATTCAATAGGTCTGAATAGCTACTGAATCTTTTTTTTTAATTGTTTACTTGATTTTAATAGGAGTTATCAACATATATGCCAGAGAGAACATATAACAAATAAAATACTTCAATTATTCAGACTTTTAAGAAGTCTATATATGATTATTAAATCTATTATAGGTATCATATTCTCAACAGGAAATTCTAGATTTAAAATATTCTAATAATTTATCAGACTAAATATCACATTAGAGAAGTTTTCGTACTCATCAAATCCATTCAGGTGTTTTCCTGGTTTCTGCATAAGAGATCTCATTCCACTGCAATTTTTTCTTGTGAATGTATGTTATTTATTTATTTATTCTAACCAAGAACAAAATCCATCCATCAATGAATTTGCCTGTTTAAATCACAAATGTTGGCAGGATTGAATACAGTAGGGTGAAAGCAATGCACTAAAAACAGAAAAAATGGGTGGGGCAGAGCAGAAAAGCTGTGGGCCTTTATAAAAGCACCTTTCTGAATTTTTCATTCCCTGGATGTATCCTAATTATTCCTTGACTGGTCCTCGTATTTCTAAGTCAGCATCCTTTTCTGCTAGACAGTTTTGTGTGTTTACTATTCTAGAGGTGAAAAGGTACTTTTTAACGTCTACTCTGCATTGTTTTTGTTTCATTTCCCCTTACACTCACTCAGCTTCTCATCTGAAATCATCTGGAAATAGTTTCTTTTGCTGTTATTAACCACTTCATTTAACAATGTGAGCACTTTAATATGGTCTTACTCTTTTCGAGTCATCTTTTCCTTTCTTTGGAGTGAACAGGAAATGGCTTTTAAAATCTCTACCACTACTATTTTCAACAGGGAAATGTTACTGTGGAATTTTTATCTTATCTACACAAATGCTACACTGTAGCTTCTTGTGAAATGTATGAAAGTATAAAAATGCTGTAACAACAAACCACTCTGGTTAACCAGAGGTATAATTAACATGCTTTCAGGTATTAAAGCATTCATTATTATCAGGAAATAAACAAAACAAAGAGGTTTATTCTGATTAGTTGTGTGAGAGTTGCACATATCCTGATAAGGTCCAAGGCTTTCAACACAGCAGTTGCTGGTTCTTTTATGCCTTGCTTTGGTGCCTTTTGTGCCCCACTGTAGCTGTTGCCATGTACGCACCTTAGAATCATAGAATGTCCTGAGTTGGAAGGGATTGAAAAGGATCATTGAGTCCACCCTTGTAGATCACACCATGTGTCTGAGGGTGTTGTCCAGTCTCTTCTTGAATACTGCCAGGCTTGGGGTCATGACTACCTCCCTGGGGAGCCTGTTCCAGTGCTCCACCACCCTCTGGGGGAAAAACCTTTTCCTAATGTCCAACCTTGATTAGATGTCAACCATCACATCCCCACCCCAGGACCCCTTTACTCGAGTCACGTATACCCCTTGGTTGGGGGAGTAGGAGTGGAACCCTGTCCATAGACAAGAGTCATCATCCAACAAGGTGCCCCAGGCCCAGAGAAGCATCTGGACCATGCCCATATATGACCACAGGTCAGATCCAACCAAGCTATAAATGGGGCCTTCACCAAAGTCCCCCTTTGAGTGGTCTTCTCAGAGCAGTGGGACTGTAATTGGAGCCTCTCCCCTTAAACACAGACATCATTTAAGGGGACTTGCTGGGACTGAGAGTCTTCACCTTCTCTTTGATGGGTGATTATTTCTACTGCATATATCCTTGAGTGATCCCTTGGAACCCAAGCCCCAGGCAAGCAATTACATTTTCTGGATATCCTTGAGTCAGAGAGGCCTTTTTGGAGTGAGTGCGAGCACGCTTTGGATCATAATTTTTATGTGGTTTTGTGTAATAATACTATCCCTATTGATATATTTAACATGCAGTTTGTTAAACGTTATCAGAGTATTGACTGATTCCGGATTACTCCCTCCCTATCTCCTGGTTCTCATTGGTTTCTGTCATTTGGTTTTAGACTGCCATTTGGTTTTGGTTTCAGTTGCAAAATTAAAGTTGGTTTAAGCTTATAATTTGCATTTTGGGGTGTCTCCGTGACAAATTGGAATTGTTTTCCCCATATTGTTATTATTTTAATTAACAATTCAACTAATAGATTTCAATCTTTAACATAAATATGAAGAATAAAACTCTTCATAAAGACTGACACATGTTTAAAACATTTAAAACGTTTTTTTTCTGTTTATGGTTAGAACACATCCAGTACTATTTTGATGTCAAGGACAAAATGATTGCACAAATAGACTTCTGCTTATAAATATTAAGAGAAAGAAAGGCAATGCCCCAGGAGATTTGAAGCAAAAATGAAGAGCATTTGAAGCTCAGTTGCTCCAATTGTTCTTCTTTTCCTGAAGAATAATAACCATGAAATGAAGAAATAAACTGAGGAGAATCTGGAGCAGAAATGAAATTACTATTATTATCAATAAAGTGAGATTAAAAAGGCAGGTTGAAATTTATGTGGATTGGGACAATTCAGTGTTAAACAGGAACGTTTGTAACTACTAAAAGGATAGGAGTGGGAAAAACACAGTTCTTCTGGAAATTGTTCAATCAAATTGTATTTTAAGTTATGTTCCTCTCTGTGCTCCAGCACGGTGGAAGGATATGGTTTAACATAAGTACTAAAAATAAAAGCAAACCATGTTTATGTCAGACTGTCCAAAACCGATGAAAAAATTTTTCATTAAAAATCAAGTTTTACTTTCTGGACACATACTTCATGCTGTATGAAACATCAGTTTACTCTGCACATTAAGCAAAATTACCATAATGAATGTTCAATGTGAAATACTGTTAAAAGCCACTAGAACTAGGAACACAGGTGCAATTCCTGTATTCTGGTTTTAATCATGATGACTGTCAAATTTAAATGCAAATTAGGACTAATTTTTAAAAAATGGTCTAATGACTTTCAAAACATGAAAGCAAGCCATCCACAAATCTATTAGTGTTGCCTCCAACATTAAAGGAGGTTGGGGAGAAAGAGGAGAGGAGAAGGAGGGAAGGGGTGAAGGGGAGAAGGGGAAAGGGAAGGAACATTTAATAAAACTTTCTGGTCATGTAAATTCTATTTTGTGTAATTGATCTGATATGTAAGCAGTAAATAGTTTTTCAAGGGTCAGATTCTAAAGCTTTTTACAGGATTTTCTTTGGGAGGGAGGGAAAATCTAATTTTAATGATTTGATCTATTTCATGCTATAGTGTATACTAGCTTCTGGGTTTTATACCTAATGGTTATTGCCTGAATAACATAATTTGACAAGCAGCACTGAAGTGTTCAAGGGGAAAATTTTGCAACTAATTACTTAAATAATTAAAATTTTTTACCTTTTCCAGCAATAGCAAATTGGATACACAATATTACTATGCATCATCTAATGTTATTGAGGTTGTATTAATATTTAATATAAACCAAAAAAAGATCTAATATACATTCAATAACAATTTAAGGACCCTCTTTCAAAATAATATCCTTGTGTTTTTCCATAGCTATTTATTGACAACTTCCTGTTTGTTCATTTATTCAATGCCTAGAAAGATTTTGAGAATCTGTATCATTTCATACAAGGAACTTCACTGTTTGTGTAATTTTGACACCCTGTTGATAAAAAGGTTTTTTTTTTCCCTATTTTTATTAAATATTCCTGTTAAAAGAAAAAAAATAAGGTAGAGGAAAAAGATATCGAAAATCTTGACAAAAGTAAGAGGAACAAAAATGTAAAATATTGGGGAAAGGTATTATCACAGCAGTTCAGACCACAGAATTAGCCAAAGAGTTAAATCTTTGGCAATGACTAATATTAGAAGTTGGAAAGAGGCTGGCCCATGCACAATAGTATGCCAAGAGCAGTCTTTTATACTTCATTCCAAGAAGAAAACTATTAGGTGTAGCTGGTTCCCTTGTCAGGTATGTATCTTGGTGTTAAATATTGTGTAAGTATACACATACATTTATATCCCATGATGTGGAATACAGAAGTAAAATTTCATTCACCCATCTTCATTTCTTCCACTTACAAACATAAAAAGGAAGAAATTAAGCCTTTAAACCAAATAACAAAATACACTATTCAACAAAATGGGATTAATCCAATTTTCTTTTAACTAAAATCTGTCTGCCTAGATTATAACATGTTTATTTTGTTTAAGTTTTGGGTTTTGTTTGTTTCTTTATTTGTTTAGGCTTGTTATTTTAGTGGCTAGGCTCAAAACACTCCCCTGAAGCAAATGCACAGCTATGCTATTCATAGACAAGTGGGTGCTGGCATATGTAAGAGCAGATGAAGAAAAAAAGAAAAGGAAAAAAAATGTATATGGAGGTGTCTTAAATCGGTTTTACCAACAGAGAAAAATTTCTTGTGGATTGGCCTTTTGGAAATATGTTGTTACCTTGTAAATTCAGTTATAACTTCAAGTAATCCAAATGGATTACAATCACACTACATCTGGAGTAATTCCTACTCAGCATGAACAAGACTGAGGGCAACAAGCAACAGTTGTTCTACATTCTAGATTTTTCCTAATAATAATAACGTATTTTAGGACATTATAAATCAATAATTTTTACACAGTTGTACCACATGTATTATTTCTACTACCCCAAGCAAAGCTTAGTGAATTGAGGCAGCTTAAACTAAATAATATTCACTTAATTGAGCACTAATAATATTCTAGTATTCTTATTTTTAAGCTTTTTGCATATTTCCCTGGAAATCCCATGTTCTTTTCTGCTGAAGGCTGTTCTTTACACGTGTACAGCCTGCACTGAGCCACTGACTTTTAGAAAATTTAATCTTTAGTTATCACTGAAGACAACTCTTAAACCATTTAGGTATAAAGCGAGACTGATCTAAGTCAAAGGTAATGGAGTGAGAATTTGATATTTCATGTGATTGAAAGTTAGGTTTCACCTAAAGTGCCTGAAATTGAGTGAAAGTTCTAATTTTAATATTTATGCAACATTTACAGTGCAAGGATTTTTTTTTTTTTTAATTTAGATAGTTACACAGTAATTAACAGGATTTTTTTTGTGTCTTCTTGTGGCAGGTGCACCTGCCCTGAAAAGGTCCAAGGCTTTCAATACGTCAGCTACTGGTTCTTTTGCACCCTTATTTTTGTGCTTCCTGCACCCTGCTATGGCTGCCATCATGTAAGCAATTTGGTTTGGCACCAAACTCCATGTAACCCCCAGGGCACAGTGACTTCAGTCACATACACCCCTCAGTTAAGGGAGAAGGAGAGGTGGACCTCCTGGTCAGTTGAGAGGGTCCTCAGCCAATAAGGAGCCTCAGCCCCAGAGGAGCTTCTGAACCATGCTCATATATGACCACAACTTAGATCTGACCTGGTTATCAACGAGCCCCCACTGGACATCCCCTTTGAATGGTTTTCCTTGGAGCAGGGGGACTATGATCAGAAACTCTCCCCTTGTAATTGGCATGCCGTCCAAGGAAACTTCTCTGGACTGAACTTCCTCTCCACTCCCCACCCCTTCAGTGAGTGATTATATCTTCTGGATATATCCTTGAGTGAGTCCTTGTTCCCCCCTATCTCCCCAGGGGAGCAATTCTATCTTCTGGGTACCCTTGAGTGAGAGTTTTGTGAGTGGGTGCATGTATGCTTTAGATCATCATTCTTGTGAGTTGCCTTGTAGTAATAATAGCCCCGACCAGTTCACCAAACTTGTAGTGTGTTAAATGTTATCAAAGTCCTATTTGACTTTGGATCACACACATTTCTAATTGGTTTCTGTCGTTAGTTTTCAGTTTTGTCATGAAAAAAAAAGTGTGTTTGAGCTTATCCTTTGTTTGGGCTAGTTTTGATATACCTCTGTGACACTTACGTAACTGCAATGTTATAGCAACTGTTTTGTAAAAGAGGGATTGCATGATACTGTGATGCCTGAGAAGGTCTCCAAAAACTGAAAAGATGAAAAGTCTGGGAGGGAATATGTAAGCCTGCTCAGCTGAAAAGTGGTGGTGTCTTTACTGTGAAGATCTGATCTGTGAAGATCAGTTCTAACTTGGGGTCTAAACAAGTCTTCTTTCAGAGGATTTATGACTGATTATCTATTTATCACGCAAGCTGAACTAATCTTCTCTAGCCTATGCCATGAACAGTAGCTATAATATTTCTTAGGTGACAGATTGTGCAAAGGAGAGAACATAAAATTTATGAAGACTTATTGGAATCACTTGTTTGAGTGGATCAATACAATAGCAAATGGATTGCTTTGGACAACAAGGGGATGTTGAACTACTTGTAATATATTGTTTAAAAATTGCTGATCTTTATGACATAAAATATGAATGGTTTATACTAGCATATTTTAAGGGGGGTGGACAGCTCTTAGAGAGGAGCCTCTGACAATTCCTTAGCATCCATAACAGAATGTTAGTTGCACACTCATCACAATCTATACCAAACAAAAAGTGTACAATGGAAGTGGAGAATTGTATTTTGACAGGCTTTGGCATAAACAAATTGAAAACATCTGTGCCATAGAGAAGCTCAAGTTGCACAGTCCCAATCAGTTTGGATTCAGGTAGTGAGGGGGGTTATTCTCAATCTCATACTTCTTAGGTACAGACATCTGCATATAAGACAATCAAGCCTCTTCGTAGTTGACGGTGGATATGGGCATTATTTAGATACAAAGTCTCTTAAATATTTTAGGTATTTACCTTACAAAAAGATAAGCATTTAATTTTATCCATTGACTACAGGAAGTGCCTACATGTATGTAAAAGCTTATATAGAAAGATGAGTCAGATAGATCTCAGCTAGAGATTTTTTTAAGGTGACTTCCATGTGAGTGTTAGCTTGTTCCCCAAGAGCTCAGAAGTACTCCCTGTTCCTCCACTAGCTATAAAAAACCTAGGTCTGCTGCAGTCTTCGTCTCCAATTCCCATATAACAGACGATAGCAGGAATAAAATGAGTGAAGCAGTTAACCTGAGTGGAAAAATAAAGTAGGGCAAAGATGATCAGAAAACTTATTAAAAAAACAACAACAAAAACCCCAACAACAACAACCAAAAAAAGCCAACACAAAAAACCCCAAAAACAAACAAGCAAGCATAACCAAAACCAAACCAAACCAAACCAACAACAGAAAGCCAAAACCAACCAACCAGCAAACAAACAAACCCCCAAAACAAACAAAATACCGCACACACAAAACCCACCATTTTGGATAGAAATAAAGTATATATATCAGTTACATTTTAGGGTGTCAGGAGTACTACCATAAAACTGAAGAGTCGCTAGAGCCAGGTGCTATGTACCAAAAACCCTTTTTTTTGTTTTGTTCTGTTTTTAATTGAGTAGCAGAAACTGCTGCACAGGCATTTTCTAGAATGCAACTGACACTACTCTGATGAATTTTTCTCTGTGCATGAAAAAGTAAATCCGCAAAATGCATGAGTGAATGAACATGAAGCAGGAAGGAATCCAGTATTCAGAATGTAGAGCTTGATTTCACATGAGGAAAGAAAAAGGGGGGGGCAGGGGGATGGGAGGGGAGGGAAGGGGATGGGGAGAGAGGTGATGACACTACACATAGTTTTTTACACATACGGAAAAAAAAAAAAGACAATATTTGGCAGACATAAAAAATATTTTAGCTGGCATAATAGTTCAACCACATGGAAAGCATAGTAGTGCAAAAAATATGGACATAGGATGACAGCTAGTTACTTAGAGGGTTTCTTAAGGGAAAGTGGACACAGCCTCAGAATAAAATGAATTATTATATGGCAAACTTCTGGACGTTGCTCTCTCCAGACATCTTCAGGACCCAGGCAAGTTCCCCTGCTCCAGTCTGGTGGAAAGGAGGCTGCTGCCAGCTCCCTATCCCTTTGTGCAGGCAGTAGAAACAGAGTTTATTCCCATGGGCTGGTCATAGTCCTTGGACGCTCCACGGGGCTGTGAACTTGGTGTCCTCAGTTCACTGGGCAGATCACTGGGGTTTCTCCACCTGTTATTGTCTCTCTGAACCTGGCCAGGTCTTTGTTTAACGCAATTAGCCTTTTGTCAGATAACCTGACATTCATTCAACATGTTAGGCATTTATTCAACACTTAGTCAACATAAGTCAGACACAATTTTGCAAAACCAAGTGGGGACAAAATCAGTGAGGGTGATAATAAACTATTAACAAGTGGTACACAAGCAGATTACAGAGCTGATAGACATGAGTTTTGCTGTTGCAGGGAAGGAGAGAAGGGAGACAATAGACAGTAAAAAAAGGATGAGTAGATCTAAAATGCATATACAAACTGAAAATATGCTAAAAATTGAGCATCTGTAACAATGTGTGTTGGGGGCATCTTGAGTTATAGAGCATAATAAGCAATTAATATTCTAAAATATACTAAGGACTAAAACAAAAGTGTCTAGAACTTAAAGATTTTGCAGTAAATTACAGGGCTGAAATATCCTAATTATCAGAAGGTTTATGCTTTTAGGAGAGTTTCCTTCTCCCTATAGCAGAAGGTAAAGAGGTGCTAAATAATTTAAAGTTTGAATTAAACATTTCACGAGCAGGTATATTTTCTGAATAATGAGGAGGGAGGGAGAGAGAAACACCATTATTTCTTATGTAAATTATTAATGTTATGGATGTATAATATGGTGTTAAAACTTGTTTTACAGTACTGGATTTGTTTCCTTTATTTTCTCCTCTCACATGATGGACTATATTCTCTTCTTCCCTGACGACATTTAGGTTATTTTGCTGATGATAACAGTAAAAATAAAATGAAAGAGATGGTTTTAGACTCTTTGAACACACTGGAATAGAAGTAGTGCCTGGGGTTATAACAACTTGTGGTTTTCTATTTGATTATTTTTTATTTATTGTCTTCCTTTCTTCCAATTCTATCATGCAAAAAACATACTTTTAAGTAAAGCATAAAGAGTTATGAATAGCATATTAAGAAATCATGTAACCATGTTAGGATTTATGACATTTACTGAGGAAATTCCAACAAAACTAATTTACAGCCTTTTTAGGAGAGGAATGGAGTATATATGGGATGTCAACATTATTTTAACAGAGACAATTTGTATTTAAGGGAGTATTAATGCTAGTTCAAAAATATCTTTCCTCTATTTTCCAGATTTTGTAGAAATCGATATGATATCATAACTCTCTCTTTATGTTTGGAAATGTTCAGCTCATGAAAAAGTTTATGCAAAAAAAAAAAAAGGGCACTGTGTGTTTGATGTGTAGGACATGCAGGCAAGAAATCAATAATCAGCTTTTATAAATATGAAGAAAAAAATCTTCCTGGACTCAGAGACAGTTGGTACTTTTAAAATGCACTAAAGGAACAAAAAGGGAAAATTAAGGAAAACTGTAAAATAAAGAAAGAAAGGAGGCAAGGCAAGACAGAAAAAGAAAATATAAGCCAATGAGTCTCTTGGCTCTCATGTCTCACCCTCTTCAGAGTTGTCACTAATCAGGTTCTTCACCACATCGTCATCTATCCCTTTATTTTCCTCCTGGCACACTAATTATCATCTGTTACAAATGTAAATCAAGATTATAGCACTGAAGTATACTTAACATGTTGCATATACATGAACTGCAATATTTTATCAAGGATGCTAACTCCTAATCTGTATGTAGCATTTCAACCCTGCTCTTGGCATTTTAAGGACTCTTCTTCAAGAAGTTTCACAGAACCCAATGGGGAAATGCAACAACTGGTGAAAAAAAGTAAGCCTCTCTCACTCCTTTTTAATGAGGATGTGCAGAAAATTATTGCCTCCCTCAATAGCAAGGTGCCATGCAGAGAGCTGGAAGAAAGAGATATTATATAACAATGTTATATCTTTTTCACAGGAAGCATAAAATACTGATGGCTTTCTCAGACCCTTAATAAAAGGACAATTAACCTTTATAGTCACAAGCACAAAGCTTACCATATAATGGATTTAACAGAATTCTCTCAGCTCAATGTCTTTCAGGGGCTGTAAAATACATCCCTTGCCATTACTTGCCATCTTGCCTATTGATTTTAAAGCTAGAAGGATCAGATTTCAAAAAGTCAGGTATGTTTAGTTAAGGACCAATCACTTATTTCACCATTCAGAACGTTATTCAATTGTATCATGAAAAATTACTGATTAACAAACAACTTTGAGAAACATGAAACAGAATGGTGAATTGATTTGTAATACAGTTTTTAATATTCTTATATTAGTGGCCCTTTTTTTTTTCTTTTAGCCATTTACTATGATTTACCGAGAGATTCTTCTTTCACAGTTCAACATCTTTGAAATGTGTGTGCTCAAATGATGTCGGGATCTCACGATTTTGACATACAGAGGAAAATGTACTTATGGGGATTCATTTCTGCCAAAAAAGAAAGATAGCTCTAAGATCTGGTTTTATGAGCACGATTTGCCCCAGATCTCCTGTCTGGCCCTGAACAAATTTCAGTGAACTCCACAGTATTGCCAGTGAAAGTGATAAATCCACACAACTCAGCATAGCTCAGATGCACTATCTCAGTCACTGAAGCAGAAAAGCCTTGTCTTTGCTAAACCTGTGTTAATAACTGCTATTTTAAGGAAAGGTTTAACGTCTCAGGAGAGTCTTTTCATGATTATAAGGCCAAACTTTGATTTTTTTCACACCATCTAGCCAGTCACACTGCCTTAGACTAAGTCTGCATTAGGTTGTCTATACCCATAGTGCAGACATGATGATGGTGTCTCCAATCAAAATTCAGAGGAGTATAAAACCCTCCATAGTGTTAAATTAACAATTAGCTAGTTCACTGATTAGTGAATTTACTGCTTGACTGAGAATTTAAGAAATAGGGCTGACCCTGAGTATTCTTTTCCTGGCTTTTCCTTTAGTCCAAGCTCCAAACTACTCGAAGTTTCAGGACACCGCACAACCCTCTCCTCACTTTTGTGACCTACCCCTGTGAAGTGAAGGCTCACTTACAATCAGGGAACCTGAGAATCTGATCTTTCTCAGCAGGGTGGTTTCTAAGCCACAGGACTGACATTTTGACAGAACACCATAATCAGCCAGCTGGAGGGGAATTCTGACCAGAGGGATGCCCAGATTCCCTGTTTGAGGTGCCTGTGGACAAGACTCAGGTGATCAGGCGGAGGAGGACAGATTTTTTGTGCATAATCTGGAAAATGAGACATGTGGTTGAAGTTTTCAGGTCCCTTCTGCCACAACTACTTGTGCATTTTACCCATGAGCTTTATAAAGCGAAATGCATGAACAGTCTACAGAGCAGAATAAAAGGAGCATTGTGGTCCTTGAGGAGGTATCTTATCCTTGAAAAGGGGAATGAAGAAAGAAAAAAAAATCTTCCTTATATAATTCATCATTGGCAAATCTTAATTTCATTAAGACTCAGTTTCTTTTCTTTTTTGAGGATATGGTCGCAGTTGCTGGCGGGCTGTTCCTTAAGTATTCACTACATATAATGTGAGTGTGAGTCTTGAAGAGAATAGTCAGCTCTATTGTTTAAAATTCAGCACTGCAGATATGCTTAACTTAAAATCCCTTAGAAAATTATGCACAGTTGGTTCATGTCCATGGATTTCTAACATCTTATTTGTTGAACAGCTGTTACAATTTTTATTTCTATTCAGTGAGTTCTTTCACAATAAACTCCAGCTTTTAAGACATTTTCATAGAACTGTAAAATATAAAAGGACTGTAGCCCTCACAAAAAGGCAGCAATAATAAAGAAAATTGCTGTGAATGATGTTCTATCACATACGTGGTAAAAGAAATCAAAACCAAGTGCTTCATTGCTTGCTAATATTATCCCAGAATCACCACTATGCACTCTGGAAAGTAAGCAGCTGACACTGATTAAATTAGTACCATTATACAATTAGTATTTTTACACCTTTAAATGTGAAGTAAATTAGTAAACACATTTAAGGCATCAAGAAGTAAAAGCCAAATGGTGCAGAAGAGTCCTAGAGCAAAACTTGAGAGCCTGTCTCACAAATGAATGTTTGGTCTTGCAGAGGTTTGCCTCTGTCACACTGACTGCCCAGACCGCTTCAACATCTATGAGTCTCGTACTGTCTTGTGAAAGGAACTTGTCATGTCTGTTTTGACAGTCCTGGAAGAGCTTCAAGTTCCTAAGTCTTGACAGGTGGCCAGTCTTGACTTTTTATCAGTGTGACAGCCAGGCATGCAGCAGTCCTGCCTCCCAGGTCTAGTGTCACATGAAGGGAGACATGATGGGCAGGCCGCATCAACCTCATGGCATCCTGCGGTCAGGGTCCAGGGTTAGGTGAAGTGCCCCAGCAAGTACAGAACTGCACCTGCAGCAGGCGTTCTTGTTGGTCAGCAGCTTCCTTGCCTCTTGGCTTATTTTCTCATCAAAGCAGTATAAGCTTCCTGTATAAGCTTCACAGTATAAGCTGTGAAACATCTTACTGGGAGAAATGCAGACTTTCATATATGATTTAAAGCTGATCTGGCAAAATTACTGGAAGATATATCACACATAATGAAAGACAATAATTCTGCATTTACAAAAGTTTGGTCTAGACATTATAAATGGTCTTTCCTATCTCTTACCACTAGGATCCTGAGAAATAGGATTAGAATTGAAAGCATTTTCCTCCCTAAACTGTAAAAATAGCTGAATGCTCCCCTGTTCTTCACTAAAGATGTAACTCAGTAATGGTAAATAACATCACCTAGAGGGCACATTTTAAATTACATTAACATTTGACTTTTTTTTTTTTCTTTTTTTTTTTGTGAGAGAAGGTACTCAATTTTCTGTGTGTAGTAAGTATTTTGCAAACCTTCATTCAGGAACATCCGTGGTAATCTACCATATATCATTACTAATGGCATGATTGCTTAGAGAGACATTGCTGTCAGAATTAAAGAATCTGGAAATGTAATGCATTATTTTAAAAATAGAGCAGAGCTTGGGTTTTCTTAGTACATTTTATTTTACAAGTGATCATCGACATAACCACTCAGTTTTTACTGGCATTTGTCTCCTATCAAATAAATTATGATCAGCAAAACAGCTTTTATTACACTAAGGTGAAACTACATATACTGGATTTTTAGCTACTCAAATATGTATCTTGCTGACAAGGTGTATGGAATGTAAGTCAGAATCTCTCTAGCTATGTGCTCATCAAAATTACTACCTTATATGCTGCTTCTTTTACAAAATTAGGTTTTTTTCTTACTATAATTCATTTTTACAGCCATTCAAATTAGATTGTATTAAGAAGAAATTTAATTCCCTCTCCCTCTTTATTTGCCTTGCAAATGACTTAGGAAAGCATAAAGACTTACATCAGGTGAAATTAATGGTCATTATTGATATTAATTGAAGCAATAATAGAAATATTGCACTGTTTCTTATGTGATGTGCCTCTGGAGTGGCCATATTAGAAGGCAGCAAGCCAAAAGTTTAACTTTTTAAAAATAAATGGATTATTAATACCTTGTCAAACCTCTGGCATTTCTGTCTGTGCTACGATGCTACAAGCATGAAAAGTATATTGCTGAATAAATGTGTGAAACTTAATTCCAAATCTTGTACACTGAATGTGACTGTTTTACAAGGAAGTGGGAATACAATAAAGAGTCATAATCTTGGAAATAACACTGGTTTGATTTTGAAAGAGGAAACAATTTTTCAAAATAGGTCAAACAGCTTCACAGTGCATAACTTTAGAAGTGTAATAGGTTGTGCAGCAGCTGAGAAGAATTACTTATGACATGCCACTTATTACCTTAGAATCACCCCTAACAACCCTGTGGTCACTGAACACAGCGGCAAAAAAAAAGAGCTAAATTTTGAATTTACATTAAAAACATAAAAGAATGTTTACAATAAAATCCTATCATTTTAATAAAAAGGGCATAAATTCAATATTGAATGTTCCTGATTGAAATAATTTGAAATAGAATCTGGAATTGTAGTTGAATTTGGGGTCTACAAACCAGACTTTAAAAGCAAAGTCTGTCATGTCCTTCCATTACAACAAAGGATATAGGAAAAACAAACTTCCTTCCTTCTCATCGTTGATTTTCAGGTTTTGTCAATATATCCTGGTTATAATTTGGAGACTATTGCATTCTTGCTTGAATACATAACTCACTTCACATGTCACAAGAGAAAGTCTTGTCTTCCTTTCTTTCTTCTGTGCTCTGTTTAGAAACAGATATGGTATTGACCTCAAATGTCTCTAAGTAGAAGGTTGTTCTCAAAACAAGTCAGCAAATATATTTTGACAACAAGAGCTTAAGTCATTCTCCATGCTTGCTGGAGAAGTTCTATTATGATTTGTTTGTTTCAAACCAAATTTGGGATGTATATTAAAGAAAACTTATTAGCTCTTCATGATCTCTTAAGGTCACTATGACAGCAGTTACTAGTAAGAGCCCATTTTTAATGGCAGGATATTCACACCCAACCAAGCACTAACTGAACACTTGTTGGCAGTCTGAACAAGCGCAGTGGCCACGTTTTCTTCTCACTGTCTATGTCTTTATCCCAGAACAAAAGACCAGACACAAGTAATGTTAATTGTGTAAAGCCAATAATACAGTGCCTATAGTTTTTACCATTTTGTGACAAGTGAATGGTATAAGGCGGTGGAAAATGTGGAAATTATCTCTGAGAGATGCTAAAATTTACTTCACAAAGACTATCATTGAAGAATGTAATTTGCTCTTGACTCTTTTCCTGGCAGAACATAGTTGTTTTTGTGTGAGGTTTATGACAGCTTAAGCACTCTTTGTGTAATGATCTTCTTTAGGGAGTCTTTGCCATAACTTATTGAGAGAGCCAAGCCTCTGTTAGGGCATTAGATACTGTCAGAAGAAATCATCTAGTTCTCACCTCCAATTCCCAAGTGCAAAACTGAAATTCTTAGAGTGTAGCCTAGTAAAAGGGGATAACTTTTGCATTTAGCTCTGTGTGGGGGACTGGGTTTTTCTCTTTGTTTGTTTTGTTTGAGGTTTGTGTGTCTGTGTGTTTTGGTTGGTTGTTTTTTTGGGGGGCGGGGTGGTGTTTCCTTTGGACTATTACAGTTCTCAGTATACCAGAAGGTTTTTTTCTGTGTGAATAACTGAGTCCTCAGAGTGTTAAACACATTTGAAATCTGCAAATCTAATTAAAGGTCTGTGTAACATCTCTACTGTCAATTCATCACTATTAAAACATTTAATTTTTCATGAAAACTACGATACCATTAAGATAAGAAAGTAAGTCATGCACCTTATCACCACTAAACTAGAAGACAGTCACTACTCGTCACATTTATTTCTGTTTATGGAAAACTATGTTGCAGAAGATTGCATCATATTAAAGATTTTGTGATTCTTTATATGTATAAGTCTACTTACTGTCTCTTTACGCCTAGGGCATCTGTTAATAGGAATATTATCAACTCCAGCTGCCAAAAGACATGTTGTAAGGAACACATTTGAAAAGCATTCTGGTGCATAAAGTGTGCAGAATTTTCTATGTTGTATCAAATAATATTTATTCAGTTACATTTTAAATACATTTACCAATCACTATAGATAGTGCAACAGTCTGAGAGCATGATCTTATGCAGAATGCAAGGCAATGACTAATACTTGGAGTAGAAACTTCTGAACTGATTTTGATATTTTATCTTTTAGTCTTTCCCCCTTAAACATTTCCATCCTGTAAGCAAGAGTACTACGTAAAAAAAAAAAAAAAAAAAAAATCCACACCACCACCAACAAAAAAAAATTACAGTCAGAAAAGCTTTGATTCATTTTTATGAAGTTGACACTGTATTTGTCTGGGGATTGAACTAGCCGATATACTGGAGGTCATCCAGAGGTTGACATCCTGAGGGACTTCTTAAGATGGAGAAGTGGGCTGAGAGAAACCTCATGAAGCTCAACCAGGCAAAATGCAAAGTCCTATCTCAAGCAAAGAAGACTCTCTTGCAGTGATATTGATTGTATCTAGTGGAGTGCCTCAAGGGTCAGTACTGGGACCAGTATTATTCAAGATATTCATCAACGACTTGGATGAGGGAATAGAGTGCACTGTCAGCAAGTTTGCTGATGACACAAAACGGGGAGGTGTGGCTGACACACCAGAGGGCTGTGCTGCCATCCAGTGAGATCTGGACAGGCTGGAGAGTTGAGCAGGGAAAAGTTTAATGAAATATAACAAGGGCAAGTGTAGTCTTATATCAGAGCAGGAACAACCCCAGGTTGCAGTATAAGTTGGGGAATGACCTAGTAGAGAGCAGTTGTAGGGGACAGGGACCTTGGGGTCCTGGTGGACAGCAGGATGACCATGAGCCAACACTGTGCCCTTGTGGCCAAGAAGGCCAATGGCATCCTGGGGTATATTAGAAGCGGTGTGGTTAGTAGGTCGGGGGATGTTGTTCTCCCCTCTACTCTGCCCTGGTGAGACCGCATCTGGAATATTGTGTCCAGTTCTGGGCCCCTCAGTTCAAGAAGGACAGGGAACTGCTGGATAGAGTCCAGCACAGGGCAACAAAGATGATGAAGGGAGTGGAGCATCTCCCTTATGAGGAAAGGCTGAGGGAGCTGGGTCTCTTTAGCTTGGACAAGAGGAGACTGAGGGGTGACCTCGTTAATGCTTATAAATATGTAAAGGTTTAGTGTCATGATAATGGAGTCAGGCTCTTCTTGGTGACAACCAATGGTAAGACAAAGGGCAATGGGTACAAACTGGAACAGAGGAGGTTCCACTTAAATATGAGAAGAAACTTCTTCACAGTGAGGGTAACAGAACAACGGAACAAGGTGCCCAGGGAGGTTGTGGAGTCTTCTCTGGAGACATTCAAAACACACCTGGATGCCTTCCTGTGTAACCTCATCTAGGTGTTCCTGCTCCAGCAGGGGGATTGAACTAGATGATCTTTCGAGGTCCTTTCCAATCCCTAACATTCTGTGATTCTGTGATTCTGTGATTATTTATGCCTTTAGTCACATCTGATTACACCACATCTAGTAATAATTACTCTTGGCCTCTACAGGAAAGACAGTGATAAATCACTAGGATAGTCAGAACTGGACCACTTGCCTTATGAAGTGAAGCTGAGATACCAGGCCTTGTTCAGCCTGCAGAAGACATGTCTATGGAGCTCCTAACAAGAGCACATCAGTGCCTATAGGGAAGTCAGAAAGGAGACAGAGCCAGGCCCTTCAACATGCAGCACAGGGAGAGGATGAGAAGCAGTGGATTGTAATTCGAAACAGGGCAGTTTCAAATTGGAGGTAGGTAGAGACTTTTTCCCCATGAGGACTCTCGGCCAGCAGAGCAAGTTGTCCAGAGAGATGGAACTGTCTCCCTCTTTGGAGGCTTTCAAGACCCACCTGGACACAGCCCTGAGCAATGTGGTCTGATCTGAGAGCTGCCCCCGCTTTGAACAAGAGGGTGGACTAGAGGCCTCCTGTTCCTTCCCACCCTTTGATCATACTAATACAACCTGAATTTTGAGGAAAAAAATAAGGCACAAGTACTACATTTTCCAAGGTATCTTTGTGTTTACATCTAGCTAAAAACATTTGTAAGACTGTATTTGGCAGTCTCATTTGGCTGCTATAATAGCCTACTTCAGCGAAGCATTCATAGTAAGGCCTTGTTTAGTCTTAGAATTTTAACAACTTTGATTAATCATGAAAGGATCATTTTATTTTTTCTAACATAATGTATCAAACCCAGAATGAATCTACAGGGTTTATATTCTAACTTTTAGTATTAACAATTTTATAAAATTTAACCCAAATTTCAGTATTAATTGAGACAGTGATGGACACAATTAGTGTAATCAGTAATAGGACAGTTAAATGAGATGACATAGGTGATCTGATCAATATTATAAGGAATCAAACAAGGCAACTTCTATATTGCATTTCATTAGTAACAGAGCATGTAGAATAAACTGCTTTCCACTCCTTGCATGAACACAGCTCTGCATGTTCAAGATCTTCCAGAAAAGAAAAACAGAAAGCGTCAATGCAAAATCTGCAACAACTGGCACAGACGCCTTCCAGATTTATCCAAGGGGAAAGTTAATCAGAACATCTGCCTTGCATACCCTGTCTCTTGTAATAATTTAACTGAATTGGTTGTCATCTGCACAGTAAGAATTGCATTTCATACCACACCAAACAACTTCAATAACCTTCTTAAAGGTATTGTATGCTTTTTGAGAATGTAGAGTGACAGAATTCCATTCATGAAATCCCATGAGAGCTCTTGTGCTGCACATGAGCCCAACGTAACCCTTTGCAATCCCTGAGAATGAAGAAAAACAAACAAAACAAACAAACAAAAAACAAAAAACACAAACAAAACAACAACAACAACAACAACAAAAAGGAACAACTCAAGACCTTCCCCTATCCAAGTCCCAGGCACCAGTATCAAGTATGTCATTGAAGTATGTCATTGTTAAGTTCATAACAACATGTGACAAAAGAAAGGAGTATATTAAATTTTTAAAATTAAAAATAATTGCTAAGAAAAATAAAAATTAACTAAATAATTGGAACAGTCTTTGGTAACAATAAAGGCCTCATGTGGTCATGGTCCACATTACTCTTTCCAACAGAAGTCCTCAAAAAAGAACTGATGTAGACAGATAAACTGGGGCATGTGCTCATTCTCATTAAATAGTTCCTGTTAAATCTAAAAAGCTGGCATTTCCTAACAATCTTTGACTCCCATGGCACAAATAATAACTAAAAGCAGAGGTGAAAAATTAGTGAGAATCTAATGGTGTGGTTGACACATCTGAGAGCCAGGATGTCATCCAGAGGCACCTGAAGAAGCTTGAGAAGTGGGCCCATGTGAATTTCAAGAGGCTTGACAAGGCCAAGAGCAAGATCCTGCACCTGGGTAGAGACAACCCCCAGTATCAACACAGGCTAGGGGATTAGAGGATTTAAACCAGCCCTGCAGAAAAAGACTTGGGGGTACTGGTGGAAGAAAAGCTGGACATGAACTGGCAGTGTGTTCTCTCTGCCCAGAAAGCCAACCGTATCCTGGGCTGCATCAAAGGAAGCATGGGCAGCAGGTTGAGGGAGGCAGTTCTGCCCCTCTACTCCACTCTGGTGGTGAGGCCCTAACTGGAGTCCTGCATTGATCTCCAGGGCCCCCCAGCAAAGGAAAGACAGGGACCTATTGAAGAGGGTCCAGTGAAGGCCCATGAAAATGATCAGAGGGATGGAACAGCTCTCCTGTGAGGACAGGCTGAGAGAATTGCGGTTGTTCAGCCGAGAGAAGGCTCCATGGAGATGTTATTGCAGCCTTTCAGTACTTGAAGGGGGATGGGGATACACATTTGAGCAGGGTCTGCTGCAACAGGACAAGCAATAATGGTTTTAAACTAAAAGAGGGCAGATTCAGACTAAGTAAGAAATGTTTTACAATTGAGGTGGTGAAACACTGGCCCATGTGTGGTGACAGATGCCCTATCCCTGGAGGTGTTCAAGGCCAGGTTGGACATGGCTCTGAGCAAACTGATCTAGTTGAAGATGTCCTTGCTCACTGCAGAGGAGGTAAACTGGATGAACTTTAAAGGTCCCTGTTAATCCAAACTACTCTATGATTCTGCAAGATAGTGCAGAAAGCACTTTATGACACTTCCAAATGAAGACTAGGGAGAAAAGGATCTGACTCAAAATTCCCTTCAGTCCACTTCCAAAAAAAAAAAATCTTAGAATTAAAATAACTGAAGTTGATTTCACCTTAAGCATTGGCTGAGAAGAGCAGCTAGATTCTGTTTCACTATTCCTGCTGGATTGATGGAGTAACTGTCTTACATGCAGTTTGGGGTCACTTGTTAGTAGTCACATCACTCAAATTTCTGCATAAGCTTAAGCTTGGCAGAATCAACTACCTGTTTAACTTAAACAAATTTTAAAAAAGCTTAATGTAAGAACAAAATCAAAATCTTCTAGTAACTCATAAGCAACCAAACGGTATTATTTATCACAGAGTTGTTTTAAATGTCAAACAGTTTAAAATAGAAATACGGCAAGTAAAAAGAAATGACACAATAATGTCTTCCATTTAAATCAGAAGTCTTTTTAGTGAATTTCAGTTTTCCCTATAAAATACTCTTACTGGGAAGACGAAGGAAAAAGTCTTCTATGGAGGAAGAACTTTTAGTAAAAGAACTGAACAGCTTAAGGAACTCTAAAGACCAAATATTAACTGAAATTCATGGTGCTTAAGAATATGACTTGCAGTTCTTCGGTTTCTAGTCGTTTTCTGAGGTAGGCTTACTGAGCGAGTAAAACTGAAAAAAAAAAAAAAGTGCTGTTGTAATTCCTGTATTAGGAAGAAAAGAGAAATACATTCGCAGGTTCCTATTTAATTTCTATGAAGTTTGAATACACTTATTTCTACGGAAAGGTCTCTAGTTGCCACCGTATTGAAACAATTCCTCTTTCTGAATAATTACGCTGCAGTACTGGTTTTGGATGGGATGGAGTCAATTTTCTTTAGAGAAGCTTGTTTGGGGCTATGTTTTCAATTTGTCATGAAAACTGTGTTGATAACAGAAAGATGTTTTAACACTTGCTGAAAAGTCATTACAAAGTATCAAGGCCTTTTCTGCTTCTTAGGCTGCCCCACCAGTGAGTAGGCTGGGGGTGAACAAGAATTTGAGAAGGGACACAGCTGGGACAGCTGGCCCCACTGACCCAAGAAATGTCCTATACTGTATGATGCCATGCTCAGCAGCAAAAGTTGGGGTGAAGGAGGAAAGAAGGACATCTGGAGTTACGGCATTTGTCTTCCCAAGTAACCATTACATGCGACGGAGCCCTGCTTTCCTGGAGATGGCTGAACACCTGCCTGCTGATGGGAAGTGGTGAATGGATTCCTTGTTCTGCTTTGCTTGAGCATGCAGCTTTTGCTTTCCCCATTAAACTGCCTACAGCTCAACTCACAAGTTTTCTCACTTTTACTCTTTTGATTCTTTTCCCCAGTGAGCAAGCAGCTGTGTGGGGCTTAGGTGCTTACCAAGGTTAAACCACAACAGCTGCTCATAACAGTCTACTTTCCCCAAAGGAAAAAAGAAATCCTGGAGAGAGTTTAAGTAATCTCTGAATTACGAAAGCATCCTATGAAGATTTGAGCTGTGAAAAAGATGTGTGAGAAGGATCTGGCATTCAGATATTTCATTCAAAGCTTATGTATTCTAGGGAAGAAGAGAGAAGAAAGACATATCAATCAATCGTCTTTGTCTCTCATTAATCCTTTTTGTGTTGTATCTTTCTAAACTTAACACCTCCTGGATGAACTAAGTACTTTAGAAACATCAGTATGAATGTTAAATAATTTCTTGTGGCTAGAAATTTCTAGTTCAAGGTCTTACAGCTACCAGGTGAACAGAAATTCTATTCTTAATAACAATAATGAATTTAGACCAATATTCTGTAGCTGAAACATTAATGCATTGATTTATCAGCAAATTATCCTTTTCTAGCCATAATGTTTTTCCTGATTCTGGTAAAGTGCCATAGAATATTTGACACATGAGACACCACAAATAAATAATTTTATTCTATTCTGTAAAACAATAATTCTTTTAAAGGTGCAAAATACAGCTTATAAACAGACACTAGAGATTTTTAAATGCATAAAATATATATTTATTCATCAGTTTCCTTGCTTTCAATTTTTAAATAATTTTCTTAGAGACTGCTTTTTGAAAGAAAATATCTTAATAATGTCATAGATCTTGCCTATATACCTCAGCTTTAGTTGTGAAAAAAACAACATTTCTGAATGCCATGTTTTATTTATAAAAACATACTATATTAAACTACTGGGTTTTTTTTTTCTAATGAATTTTATTTATCATATCGTGAGGATTCAAGATACTTAAAGTGTATCATCTTGAGAATTTGTCTTTTATGTCTTGTTTCCTAGAAGATTTATAACTTGCCCTAAAACTCTGACAAGTGTTCCTAGTTCTTATCAAAACCAACAACAGCTCTGGCAAGCCTTACAGACTATTTCATTTGAAAGGGACCTACAACGATCAACAAGTCAAACTTCCTGAGAAATTTGGGATTTACCAACAGTTAAAGCATGTGATTAAGGGCATTGTCCAAATGCCTCAAACTCTGACAGGCTTGGTACACCAACCACCTCTCTAGGAAGCCTGTTCCAGTGTTTGACCACCCTGTTGATAAACAAATACTTCCTAATGTCCGGTTTAAACCACCCCTAGTGAAGCTCTGAACCATTCCTATGCATCCTATCACTGGATACCAGGGAGAAGAGATCAGTACCTCCTTCCCCACGTCCCCTCCTCAGGAAGAAGTAGAGAGCAATAAGGTTGTCTCTCAGCCTTTTCTCCAAACTGGAAAAGCCCAAAGTGTTTAGCTGCTCCTCATAGGACATTTCTTTCAGTCCTTTCGTCAGATTTGCTGCACTCCTCTGGACATATTAAGTACCTTAACAACCTTCTTAAATTGTAGGGCCCAGAACTGCACACAGTAATCAAGGTTAGGCCTCACTAATGCTGAATACAGTGGGATAATTACCTCTTTAGACTGGCTGTTTATGCTGCATGAATAGATTGAGAGGTACACAAGAGGTTGGGAAAACAGAAAACCAGACTAGAAGGAAAAAAAAATACATACACATAGTATAAAGTTGTAGTTACAGTGTGCTAAAAAGTCAATTTGATTCAGTAGGTGGATACTGAACCTGGATTACAAAACTGTAGCTATTTCCAGTTCAACCGCAGTCTTTTAAAAGTCATTGAGACAGATTATTAAAAATCTTCTTGGTTTAGCTTCCCACAGATAAGTAGACAAAGAAAGCTTTCTCCCTTTTATAGAATAAATCCTCTACTTTTTGCAAATTAAGCATCAGTGTATTCAGATGTATTCTGGAACTGTATTAGAAATCTTTACAAATCAATTAACTTTACTTAATAGAATACCTGATTCATACAGAACACCATCTAGATATCATTTTTTTTCTTCAAAGTATTTAATAAAATATGATTATTAGTGTTTTCTTTAGAAAATGTGTTATGATGTAGTTTGACTGACATTTCATCAACAACTGAAAAATGGAATAAGAATTATAAAATGTAAAGTAAGCTAGTGCTGGAAACTTTAAATATTTTTGGCCTTTTACTCCTTCTTCTCTAACCTGCTGTGTTTATTTTTAGAGACATCAAGAGTCATATTTAACTTGTGTCACGGAGGCACCCCAAAAATAAGTTTAGGCGGACAACAAGGTCCAAAACAAACTTTATTCCAGCCGGAAAAGTACCGCCGATAAACCGATTGGAAAACGGGGTTTATACAATTAGCACTCCAATAACATAACATACAGGTTCGGATATTAGGTTAGGAGATTAGTTGGGATGCAGTGAAATAAGAATGGAGATCCACAGCGTGCATATATGCACTCACAAGAAAACAAACCAGAGCCCTCTCTGCTCCGTTTTACCCTTAAAGGAGAAACACTAGCCTACTGCGGCCAGGACTTACACTTGCCTACCAGGCAAGGAATTTACACTCGTCTGTCCCAGACGAGGACTTTACACTCGCCTACCAGGCGAGGACTTATTAAAGCATATATTCAGTAATTTATCACTCACCTACATGCAGAGGTGAGGCGTTCCCCATCCCGGGAAGTTACCTTAGACGGCTTCTCCGTCTAAGGGGAGTGGCTCCGGCAGCATGGCAGACCCGCAGCTCCGAGAAGACCACACAAAGGGGGCCTTCGGCGGGAACCCCATTTATAGTCTGCTCAGATCTGGCTGTGGGCATTCCAGAAGCTTCTCGGCTTCTCTGCACGCCCCCCCACGACTGTGGGCATTCGAGAAGCTTCTCAGCTTCTCTGGGCTGCGGGCAGGCTCGGCCCCTCCTCTGCTGACGACCCTGCCCACCGGCTCCGGGTCTGCACAAAGAGCCATTAACTGCCCATTGAAGGCCCAGTTCTGAGAGGGGGATGTGCAACTGCCACACCGGATCTCAGGGCGTGGGGGGGGAAAGTGCAACTGCCACAACGTGTTTCCTACTATAACTTCTGATATATAAATGTGAGAAATAGAGGTACAATTGCCTTCATTGGGAAGGCTTGAATAATACCAAAATAAAACAACACCAGAAAACAAAAACAAAGACGACAATCTCCTAATATATGTAAATGCTTTGTATTTTTTAATACTATGTTTATCTATTTTTATTAAACATCAAGAGGGAATAAGAAACACAGAAAATGTTGCTGCTCTCACAAAGTTTTGATGAAGGTAGCTGCCAATACAAAGTGCATATGAAGGCTTAAAATCTCCTTTTATATGATCCATTTATTCATGAAATAATTAGACAACAACAATGATTCGTATTGCCAGTTTTTGCAGCAGTACAGCAGTCATGAATGTTGATAATACGTATTAAAGAAGATGAAGATAAGGTAATTTTAAATTTAAAGTGTAAAAAAATGAAAGAATGCCCAAAGAATGGTGGAGTGATGAGTCAGAGACAAGGAAGAACAGCAAAATGAAAGGTAAAATCAGGATCATGTAGAGACTTGGATCCACAGGAAAATTATTTTACTGATTATAATAATATAATATATTCAAAAGAGAGTTCTAATGCTTCAAAGATAAGGTAGGAAATATCAGTGTAACATATTATACCTCTATGCTTGCATATCGTGTTTGATTGCAGATTTTATGTAATCTTTCTGCAAGATTCTTATGTTGTAAGGAGACCGACTTTCCTTATGCAAGAAACCAGTCAAAGAACTAGACATAGCTACTGTGGTCTGGGGATTATTTCAGAGGCTTTGATAAAGGCAGACAAAAAGAAAAATCTCCAGATATGCCAAACTGGATAGCCTAATTAAATGGAGATTGTAGCAAGCCAGAATGGGATTTTGAGAACCATATTTTTCAGATAAAAAAATTGCAGTTAAGGAAGAAATTTGGTTTTATTTTTTTGTTGTGGTTTTGGTTTGTTTGCTGTTTAATGTTACATATAGCTCTTTCCTATTATTCACTTTTTGGAAGTTGAGGGACAATGAGGATTTTCAGCTTCCCATCTTGTTGCAACCTACCATAATAGACCTGTTCTTACATTGCTGATCACTCTTAGAGTTCTGATATTGATTTAGTTCGGAGAAGAACCAACTTAAGTATAACTTTGTGAAGGTAAAACACATTTTACTCTCAGAGTGCAAGTTAGAGTTTGAACAAAGAATGCTGATTCACACTATTGATCTTCAGCAACTTGCTCACCAAGAAACCATAGACAGAAGATAAAAATATCCTCATTTAGAACAGTTCAGTATTCCGTCTAATACGATAACCCACATCTGACCATGGTCAGTACCCCACACAGAAGACGAAGATAGTGAAAAAAATCCCTTTAAGGACAATTATAGATGAAACAAATGGTCCTAATTAGCTAATGTTTATCTTTCAGTCCCATTCTCAAGGGATGCTTTTTTTTTTTTTAACCTAATTAAAACAATATAAAATATGTTTGCCAGAAATTCTTGAAACTTCTCTTAATTTTTCAGGTTGAAAAGGGCAAAAAAGGAAATGCAAACCAGGTATTGCTAATACACTTGATGGAAAACACTGGGCTTTTTAATTTTTCTATGATTTCAGGAGATTTCATTATGCATTTAAAGATGATTAAAACTGTAATTCGATAATCTCACATATGTAGATTAATTGCCTATTAATGTTTAAGAACATGAAATGCAGTGTAATATACTTCTGCTTTGAAAAAATTTGTGTACTGTATCTTTTATATAAGGTATAGATGTTTGGAATGATGGATAGATATTGTTACATTATTTAGTGTTTGTGTATATATGTTTATGTGTACTTCATAAACTGAGACCGTCTCTATTTCACTCTGTGTGCCTAATTCTGTATATAAACCAAATACTTATTCAGTGCACTTCATGTGCAGACTGTTACTGGTTTAGACAGATAGCAACTGTGTAATTCTGAATAAGTAATCAAAAATATTTTTTCAGTTATATACATGCATATTTGTTGTGGATATCATTATTTTCCCACTGAAAGGTGCAAAGTATCTGGGAGACAATAAGACAGAATAGTGTGGAAACTGTGGGATGTGTATTATACAGGACGTTTCAAAAAGATGGACCCACTTTGAAATCGCTACTGCTTTGCAATTGAGTCCCTCTTTTTGAAACACCCATACTTGTATTAAAAGTTTGGGTTTCTTTAGTGTCATTTATGTATAATAAAATCTGATTTGAAATAATTTTTAAAACATTTTTCCTGTTTCTCCTCAAATAAGAAGACAAACCAATACAGTATAAAGTAATTAGAATTTATTCTATTTTTTGGAATAAATTTCAAGTGCAAGTTACAACAATAAAGTGAATTAGATTAATTAAAGTGCATTTAATAAGTAAACAAAACATCTGAATAATACTTAAATTTCATGTAACATCTGATAAAATAAATTATGTGTATTGCTTCCAGTTACTAAGTTTTCTTGGGGCAAAGGGTGATAGAGATATAGAAAGGGGGAAGAAAATATGTTGCTGGAATTAATTTGAAAAGTTTATGTATTCAAGGGAGATGGAAAATTAAAATGACATTAACAGTGTGCTGAGTTGGCATACAGAAGGGAGTTTTATTATTAGTTTATCAGTAATTAATCCTTCATTTATGGAACAGCAAATAATATTACTTCCACAATGAAAGGTCTAATAGGAATGAACTCCATTTGTTTCAACAATAATTCAAATGTCTTACTGGGACAAAGTATTCAGCCCTTGGCCTCACAGTTTATTCACCTGGGAACCAATTATTGACTTCTAAAATTGAGCATCCTTCCAATAAATTTTAAATAATTCATATCCTAATTTCATGTATATGCATCAAACTAAATCAAGTGTGATCATAAATTTTAATGAAAAGTGCAAGATTCTCTCCATAATAGTTCATCTCATAAAAATTACCAGGTTTCATTCTGCTTACATTTGTTAGATAGTAAAAAAACCTTTTTCAATAGTGTTAATCACGGGTCATTGGTTTTTAAGCCTTTAATTCTTGCGTACTATTTTTATAGCAGAGGATGAGGATGTTTATAAAATCCCATAAAAACGTATTCACAGAGAGCATAAAGAAGAGAAGGTGAGTCAGAGTTCTGATAAGCATTAATAAATCTTCATGTACATTACAGCCCTCAGAAACGTTGACAATAATTCAGTGGCTGTGCATGAGTGCTTGTGTATAATGCTGAAAGACTGTAATTATCAGTAAAATTTTGCATCCACTTCATCTCATTCCAATATGAATTGTGACTGTCATAAACACTGTGTATACTAAAAATGGTCATTTGGTTAAAAACAACTTAGATTTCTTTTCTGGAAAAATACACGTTTGATGAACTCCTATCTAGCTATTTATTTAGTTATTTCTTTCCTTCCCCTACAAAATTTAAAAATTATCTGAAATCAACTTTGGTGCATTATAACTACACAGTCACTGCTGATCATTCAGATTCACTTAGTTTAAAATTGTCATGCTGATGTAGAAAATGGAAAGATAAAATTTTCTGGGACTAGGAAATTGTGCAGTTTTCTCCTTTTGGACTCCTATTGTTATTCACAGGGAAAAATGGTTTTGTGTTCACAGAAAGGAATGTATAATGTTTTGCTTCAAACTGTAATGGATTGATTAGAGCCTTTTGTAAATCCTAGCATGCTATACAAAAACCTTGCATTAAATTCGTCTCACTTTACAGTAGATATCCCAAATGCAGAAGTCTCTCTGACCTTGTCAACATAGGCTCTTTTTTAGTCAGTGATGAGAAAAAGGCAATTCTAGAGCAATATCCTTCTAACCTATTTTTTACACGGTAAATCACAGAAAAGAAGATAATAATCCAGTATGTGGAAAAAGCTACAGGTTTATTTTGTTTTCTGTTCTCAAATCTGTATGTAGGATGCATGATAACTGCTTTCATCCAGAAACTCTGTTATATGTGCATTTCTTTAGAAGATTAGAAAGTGTGATAGCATTTCTAATGGATCCATGCAGAAGTGTGAAACTCACTTGTTGCAGCCAGAAAGTGATCCTGAGCCTGTTGGCATATATCAAGATGTCCAAGAGATTCAGCAAGGAATGCATCAGGTTTCAAAGGTAGGGAAGAGATGCGGTCAAGAAGGTAGTTGAACAATAAAAGCATTCAAGTAAACACATACATTGTAAGCAATGTAAACAAATAGACATAAGTGCTAAGACAAAATGGTGTGAAAACTTCCAGAACAGAAGCTTCATAATTAATCTAAAAAATGAAGTACAGAACAAGAGAAATTTCAAAATACCTATTGCCAAACCATATTAGTGTCTGCTGGAAAAACATGACTTTTAAACAAGGAAAGTCCTTGGTGCTTTGTTTAAGTTCTGTTGTAACTGTCACTAAACAGGCAGAGACAGTGATGTGGGCTCCCAAAGAGATGACAGAGTGAAGGATTTAAAGAGTTTGTAATTACTTTAAAAATTAAGATTGAAAATGGAGGTCACAGAGGGACCTAAACAAACAGCTGGAACAGATACAAACAAGCAAAAAGGCAAACACAACAGGCAGATGGTAAGAGGTACACATTAAGAAAAAGGTTTCATATACTTATGTTTCAAGATCAGCGTTTTAAAGGCATATGGTAAGAATTTAGAACTATGCAACCAGAGGAGAGTGGTTTGAGGAAAGCAGAGAGACTGGGAGGGTTAAAAGTTGCATGGGTTAACTGGCACATATCTAGAATATGTTCCTAGATATGTGATAGGGAAGACCAGAAATAACTTCTCTTGAGTTTATGCTACCTGAATGGCATGTGGAAGACTACAAGACATGAGAGTTAGCAATGTGAGATGCTGATGAAATCACAGCACCATGCTAGTGGCTGAATTGCAGAGTGCATTGAGAGGATTTATGTGTAAAACACAAACGTCATAGACAGCTGAAGGGGATCATTGAGAGATATTTGCAGAGCAGAAGCCAGTAAAGCCTTGGTAACTCCGTTATTAATACCATTAAAAGTAGAGATGACCTAGGTGATAGCAGTAGAAATATTAAACTTGATATTAGTGGAGAAAAAGTATTTAGCGGTAGGCTGTTTATCTGAAGGATGACTGTGGGAGAGAAAGGGAAGCAGTAAATCATCAAAAAGAGGGTCAAGAAATGGGAAAAAGAATAATAATTTATGCATAGTACATGACCTGGTCTATTGAGTAGTGTGTGCAGGCCAGCCCTGTCTTTTATTCAACTATGAGCAAATGATATGTGCAAATGTCATGAACAAATGATGGTGAGGATGAGGTTCCTCTCACTTAACTCTGGTTATCATATTCACATCTGATGACAACGTGAATGATTCTCTGCCCGTGCCTGTCTCTTCCCTCTGGCAGTCTATAGGCAAACTAAGCTACTTCAGGCGACACTTTTTTAGATTCCTGTTTGTATGATTAAAGGTAATCAGAATGACAAGAATGCTGTTAGGATGGGAAAAGCTGAGATGCAAATTTGTCTTATTTAAACCCATGTAAGAAAAAGATACAGTTACAATATAAGGACTGACAAGGTTGCAGGGTTAATTTGATATAATGGAACTTACAAAGAAAAAAAAAAGTCTTTCAAGTACTGCTTAATAAAACCCTAAGGGACTATGAAATCTGCAGGGACTCAGTTCATTTCTCTCATTAGATTTATCTGGGGATAGAAGAAGAATTTCACTAATTAAAAGCTGGTGTACCTTTTGGATCTCAGAAAGGGTTCCATGTTAGCCTGAACTGTAATAAATTCTCCAAAGCCACATGGAAAGGTGGGAGTAGAAAAGACCAGGGAAGGATCTTCAGGATCACTGGTGCTTATTGGTATGCGTGCTGGGAAATTTTAATTTAGGGTATTAATGTTGCTGTTATTTGAACGCGGTCCACAGTCATAAATATTAACAAAAGTAGATGAATAAAAGCACAAAGGGCTGTAAAAAACCTTGCCTTGTCCAGACAAACTTCAATTATGTCAGCCTAGTGGTTCACGTTCTTTCATACCACTTGATTTTATTTTTCTTTTAAACCTACTGCTTCAATGACAATTTACAAAATGAAAAAAAATCTACAAAAAGTAGAGAAGAAATATTTATACTTGTCAGAGGTTTTTTTCAACTCATCAAAATTCGTAGAAAATAAAAATAATTCATGATTCATAATTGTTCACTTTACATTTTTTGCTGGAAAGCAGCTTCATCAAAAATTCCCATTCCATTTGTAAATGATCTAATTCATCCAGTATGGAGAAATTCTAATTATTGATTTGCAGTGCAAATAATGTTACCTAAGATGAAGGATACATTGAGTGAAACAGCAAGTTTTAATAGAGGAAATAACTTTTAAAAATCAAATATTTATGGTAGTTTGCTAAAGTGCAAAAGAGAGTTAGGAAAGCAAGGACATTAAAGACCATTTTTTGTTTTATTTCCCAAATACTAAAGTATTTTTCCAGTCTTAAAGTCATCCTTTGAAGAACACTTAAAGAATATTTTGGCATTTTGATGATCCATTAATGAAAATTCATCAGTGCTTTTAAATAAATAATCTAGAATGGCAAATTATTAATTTGCAGCTGAAATATGTAAATTCAGGACATTGTGGTGTCTCTAGGACTGTTAATGATTTTGCTAGCTAATTATATAACCCAAGTCACTGTCTAAAAATTATATCTCTTTTTTGACCTATTTTGGAGACTGGATTTGTCATCTTTTAGTACTACAAAACTTAGAAACTTCTTTGTATTATTTCTTAAGGACAGTAATATGTGGGAATAGATTGTTCCCATATTTCCTTCTTGAACACACCTTATATATCTCAGGAAGTTATTTTCTTGTGTTTCTGAACTTCTGAGCCAGAATCAGGAACACAGACTTTTGGAGGAAAAAAAGCAAGCTACTCAGTCAAGGACACATTCTATAAGTATTGGAATTTATATTCAGAAAGAGGATAAACTCAAGGCTTCTGATGATGTGTCTATCAAGATAGATGAGGGTCATGGCTTCTGATCCCTATCAATAACATCTTAAAGCAGCAGATACTTAATAGAGAAATAAGGAATGTTTTAGTTTCATTCCCATTGCCTCAAAGCTGCTTTTGTTTCTAATTACTGACAGCAAGTAGCTAAATTTCCATATATCTTGCTTCTTTACAGTGGTAGAGTATCTCAAGGGCTACAACATACAATCCAGACCAGAAGATCTGTATGTCGATTGGGCTTTCTTTTGTGAAATGAATGTGAATGCATAGAACCTTTTATTTTTATAAAAAAAGAAATCACTAAGGTAATGAACCACTGATACAATCATCTCTTCATTCTATGAAATCAATCCACTCCAGAAAGAACTGCCTCTTCCTACCACCAGCACAGAAACCTAAACACCTCTTGGGCATAACTATATTGTATTGATGCACCTCATCAAAATTGAAAGACAGTAAAGCAAGGCAAGGCTATATAAGCAGGGGACAGGACCTGGATTTTATAGCTCAGGCCAATAAAGTCAATAGAGAAATGCCTATTTATATCTGCAGATAGCCTGTAATGAATCCTGCACTAAGATTATAGTTTTATTACCTCTAACTCTAACTTATCTATTTTTATTAATTATTATATGTGAAATTTAAAATATATGTATTTTATTAATAAATTGTGATATGTACATTTTATGGCATCTATTTGATGAGACAAGAATGTTCAGAACAATAAACATGGAACAGCAGGGAAATAACAGAAAACCTTTGGGGAATCCAAGTATATATGAGAAAACCATATAGAAAGTTTTTTGTTGATCATTAAGCCAGTGAAACAACACAAACTACAACAGAACAATATCTTCCATTGCTTTACATATAATTTAATAAAGGCAGTAAGGATATGTAGAAGGAGAGTGACTGATTCTCTAAGAGTATCTGGCCAAAGGAGCCACAAACCAGAACATGCAGACACAAACTTGACCAACAAATGATAAGGGAGGTCATGACAAGAACAAACATGGTCAGCTGCACCAAATGGTAAAGGACATGCCGACCGTGAAAATGTTTATTTTTTTCAGTTGGGTGATAAGGGAGGGAGACAAACACACAGGCATGAAACCTGACCAAATAACATTAACAAAGACAGTAAACAGAAACAAACCTGATCAGTCATACTAATTGATTAGCAATCAAGAAACTGCAAGCAGATGGGGACTTGCAATGGATTATGATGCAAACCGGAAGGTCCAGGATGTTGGTGGGAGTGTGCCAGCTGATGAAGCAATGTACAGGAGAAGGAGGAGCAGGGAGGAACAAAGGAGGAGTAGACAGAAAAGGCAGTAAACCAGGGCTTCTGGCATGATAACTGGAGCTAGTTAGTATTCTTATCTGGCTCAGCCCTGCACCTGATCACCACAGTCCCTCCTATTTTCTTACATCTTTTTATTAAATCTTTTCCTAAATGTGTGCCTGTGTAATCTCACTCTTTACCCATGTGTGTGCGAGTGCTGCGAGGACTCAGTGCCAGCTGCTGGGGGGACCAGTGTGAGGGGACTGAGTGCCAGGCCCTGGAGTCACACTGGGAGTGTGGGCACCCGTGTCCTCTGTTGTCAGCCTCTGGAGTCAGTGGGGTCTGAGCATCAGCTACTGGAGCCAGTGAGGGTCTTGAATGTCAGCCAATGGGGTGGGAATGGAGTGTGTTCCCAAAATCAGCTACTAGGGGGACTGGGGTGAGTGAGTGTCTCAGTGCCAGCAGCTGGAGCAGAACAGCAGGTCACAGCCCATGTGCCTGTTGCCAGCTGATGAGGACAAGTATCTGCGCTTTCTCCAAACTGTGTGGGGTGGTGGGGGGTGAGCATCTGCCTGTATATGTGCTGGCAAGCTCCAAGCTAGACCAGACAGTGAGCAGGGGACCTCAGGTCTGGGCAGGGTTGTCAGGTGGGCAAAGGATCTGTGCTGGTATTTGGGGGGACTTGCAAGTGTGGGGAGCCTGTGGAATGAGTGTGTGGGTGCCACACATTTGCAGTGAGCACACAGCTGGACCAGCCAGAGAGTTGGGGACCTGTGGGGGATCTAAGATCTGGGCAGAGGTGCTGGGTGGGCAGAAGGGATGTGGTTGCCTGGGCTTGTGTCTGGTGTGAGTCCTGTATGTGGGTATTGTTGGAGGCTGCACCTTATTTGTGGCCATCTATGTGACTGGCCATATCAGTGTCCTCTGTGTGTGCGTGTGAACAACAATAAAAAAGTAGTCTACCAGTAAGACAGTAAGCATACATGAAAAGAAGACTTCACAGTAGAAGTGTCAAAAGAGTAACTGTCATGGCGAAAGGTTGCTAACTCAGTGAAAAATGAAAATAGGGTAAGTAAATTTCAAGAAACTGACAACATTAGATTTTTGCCAAGCTCACCGGAAAAATATTTTCTCCATTAGTCTGAATTTTACACCCCACCTAACAAAGATTCTACTTTTGACTTAGTCCTGCAAAAGTGAAAAGAGCTATCTGCTGACAGACTGTCAAAGCAAGGATGAAGGAAAAATTTATTCCAGACAGTATTTCAAAGCAATCTCTTCTAGATGTCTCAGTGGAAAATATAAAATTTCCCTTGATGCTACAAGTTAAACACTACGTGTGCTTTTTCAAGACCATAAAAATCTGGAGACAAGGAAGCGATAACATATACTTAGGGAAAAAGATAACACAGATAGAAACTTTCCAAAGAGAAGGAGAATCCTGCTTATAACAGTTTTCTGTGAGTATACTAGACCATACAAAACCTACTGGAAACTGCACACAATCAAACATACAAACACATATAATGCCATAGATACACTTAGTTTATCCTGTGATTATAAAACTCATTAAAGCTGTTTCAAAGGAAAAAACAGTGTGCTTCTTTAACATGGAATTTGATGATTATTTGCTCTAAAGGGTAAAAGACTGCAAAAATGCAGTAATATTTCAGCAGAAAATTGTCTCCCATCTGATAAAGTTTTTTTTCTTTACTTTTGTTTGATTTTGAAAGTTATATAGCACTCACATAGTTTATGCATAGTGTCCCTTTCTCTGTTCTTTCCCGTAGCCATACACATACAAGCCACAGTACACAAAATGTTTAAAAAGTAAAATACACAAAAATGGCCAAAATTAATTGTTGTCAGTATCTTGTAATGTAATACGAAGTTAAGTTCCAGTCTTATTTCTGGATCTTAGATTTGGTTTCAGCACTCTAAATGAAATTTTTCAGCATTTCGTATAATCACTTGAAAAAATAATGTAGTTTGTTAAAGAGTAGCAAAACATAAATGTGATTGCTTTGAAACACAGATATTAACTTATATAGGGAATAACCTAAAAATGAGAGACTGACTTTATAGACACATCTATTATTAAGTTAGAATGGAAAACAGAGGCTTTCAAAGAGATGATATAAAGGAAGAATATCCCTGGGGAAAAAAATTGCAGCTCTGGAGAAAGTGATTAGTCACCCTTTTAGTGTCATAGTAGGGGATATTGAAGGAACAGGAGCTCTCTCAGAAGACAGGATAAAACTACACAGCACAAAATAAGGTCTTAAAGGATAGTAACAATTTGTTTTTCTTTGAGCGAGCACTTGGTATCCCACGGTCAATATACAGGTAAGAATCAAGGAAAAATGGCAATTATTAAATTAATGAAAAGAGAGACGTAAATATACAGGGTGTTTCAAAAAGACCCAATTTGAAAGCAGTGTATTTCATGATGGCAACATTTTACAATTACACAAAAAATTACAAACTGTTTAATGAGTTACAAAGTTACAAAGTTTTAATGACCATTTTATAAATTCTCTACAACACAGAGACAAATAATTGGTCCCAAACACCTCTCAAAGTGTCTTCTTCCACTCAAAGCAGGATCCATCTTTTTTAAACACCCTGTATATTAATGTAACAAAAAAGAATAAACGAACTAAAATATATATATATATAACCATAATTAGTGATATATCTCCAGCTCAAATTCATGTTAGAAATGTTCTTCATAACAGACAAGAAATACTGTGCAGTAGACAGTGAATTTTCAGTGATTTTTTTTTTTTTTTAATTGGATAAAGTAATTTAAATGAAATGAGAATACAGGAAATACCTCTCAAAAATATGTTAGGCTTTCTTCTTTCATGAAAATACTAAAATCACAGTTTGTAATATAAGAAAATAGTGATATATTTGTATATTGAAGCATAGGTATGAACTGATATATAAAAAGTTATTTATTTCCATTTTAAAAAAGAAATTT
Organism: Pampusana beccarii; assembly: GCA_013399365.1. Taxonomy (NCBI): domain Eukaryota; kingdom Metazoa; phylum Chordata; class Aves; order Columbiformes; family Columbidae; genus Pampusana; species Pampusana beccarii. Next base: position 337,431 of record VWYH01002029.1, read on the forward strand.
TGATATCTTGTCACTTTCAGCATGAAAATAATTTGGACATCTTGTAATTTCCAGAGGAATATAGTGTTCTGCTCTTATTTGAACATATCTATCACTACATGTTTGTGGATTTTTTTGCTTTTGTTTGTGTTTGCTTTGTTGTTGTTCTTTGTTGATTTTGTGTGTTTGTTGTTTTTGTTTTTTGTTTTTTGTGGTTTTTTTTTTTTTCGCAAAGGGCTACTGGGATAAGGTAAGTCAATTTTTCCTCTTGTTTATATATGTTTTACCTCAGTATTTATTTTCTATTTGGTTTCATCTCTGAAGTAAACTTAACCCTGCAGAGATTTTAATGTGCCAAATAACTCTGTGGTTCTCAAAAACATAGGTCAGAAAAGCAAATCTACTATGCTGTGAAAGTTTTCATCAGTTATATTCTGTTTTTTCTTCTCCATTGTTTATCAGAATATCTTCTTGTGGTAGGTGCAGAAAACTACTTCACATGAGGAAGTGAGATTTTAGAGTACCTAAATAAGGGAGTAAGGGACACAGGAGGAAAATCTGGGAACATAGAGCAATAATTGAGGATTAGATGAAGCCTGGTAGTACGTTTCCCCTCCCTTGAAATCCAAATCAAATTATTTTTACTTATGTCCCAGTGTAAAAAAAATCAGAGGCATTTGAATGATTAAACCCTAATTAACAAGATGGAAATGTTTAGACATGTACATGTATGTTTGCAGGGTGCTTTAGATTTATATGTCAGACATTGTGATACAAACAGAATAACAAATTAATAAAATTAAGGATTAAAATGGAGACATAATTTTGTAAGTGCTCCCGATGAATAAAATGTTCTACTTTGTTGTTAATGTTGACTATTTAAATTAAAATTATATAACTGGAAGCATAAATTTATTATTGTGCCATTAACAAAATGCAACTTTAATTGTATACTTCTGTGGTGAGCAAATTAAATTGAAACATACTTTAATGATACTATATTCACTCCAATGACGAAAGTAAGTTATTAAAAAATATTTATATTACTTCGTATTATATAAGTTCTATAGTGTTTGACTAGCTTAGGTAAGACCTTTTATGCTTCTATCTATATGTGTCAGCAACTATTTCGTTGATTGTGAATTTTGTTATGAAACAACCTGAAAAAAGAAAATAAAGGTCATCTGCATTTACTGCAATATTTTTTCCTCTGACATCTAGAGAAGGCTTCTGTCATGTAATTGCTACCTGAAATTTGAAGGAAACTCAGGAGAAAGGTCACCTGTTGTAACAGAATGATTGGAAAGTTTAGTGAACATGGTCATTGTAAACGCTGAGAAAGAATTTTTTAAGTTATTGAAACAACATTGCTTTACATCAACAGTAAATATATGCCAATCTATTTAAAATATTGATATACAATATTTTATTGGTTGTATATCATAGTCTTGGCTTACATTATTACAAATCTTATTAAAGGTGTAAAAGTTATCAGCTAGTTTTAAAATCTGGGATTTTATTTGTCCAGGACTTTACAGAAAAGAAAAAAAAAAAAAACACACCAAAAAACCAGAAAAGGTAGGCTATCAACTCACTGATAAAGATAAGGTGCATTAACCTTTCATTCTACTGTCTTTCATCATATATTGCTAAAGGGAAAGCTAAAGGATGAAAGGGAAAAAAGTCATTGATTTTTTTACAATGGCTGAACTCCACAGTTTGACATGGATGAAGATTTTAATTTTTTTTGGCTGAAACAAAAATCGGGGACATATATTTTCCATCAAATATTTAATGCAAATTATTTCAATATGATGGAAAATATGCTGTCATTCTGTGTGAATAATTCAAGAAGTGGCTAAAGAGATGGATGTGACATCCTATGTTATCAAAAAAATGTGCCATAATATGCCTTTCAAAAATCTACTGGTTAATGTGGCAGTTAGAGGCAACTACGATAAAGCACAGGTGCTGAAACAAAATGAAGAGACATGTAAATTATCTACCTTATGTTATGCATTTCCTCATTGCTGAGAATATCCTCAAAACAGCTGTGAAGCCAGTGGAATTTTTAAGAACAGTTAGTCATTTCACGAACTTCAGAAGGTGCTTTAATAGCTTTAAAAGCCTTTTTTCCTGCCCACATGATAAACATTATACCACTCACTGACCTGTCACCGTAACAATGTCAAGTCTCAAGTACTGCATGGAGTAGGAAATCACTGATTTTGACTTTTCAACAGTGTTTTCATTCCTATTTCTGAGTATTTGCAAGTTACTACTCTGAACACTGGTGATGTTGCTATGTAACTTTGCCTACAGTTTCACCTCTTCTCTGACGGGATTGAGGCAACACAACCTGAGCTCAAATGCTCATCGGCCTTCTAATTTAAGAGTGACTCTTATTATTCTCAGAGTCTACCTTGGAAGTTTCCTTGGTGCCTGAGTGGATGAGCAACACGGGAAAATGGCCTGAGGGCTGAACAAGCCTCAGCAGTCTCTTTCATACCATCCCTGGCCAGAATCCCCAGAATCACAGAATCACAGAGTGGTTGGGGTTGGAAGGGACCTCTGGAGATCTCCTAGTCCAACCCACCTGCTAAAGCAGGTTCACCTAGATCAGATCGCATAGGAATGCATCCAGGTGGGTTTTGAATGTCTCCAGAGAAGGGGACCCCACAACCTCTCTGGGCAGCCTGTTCCAGTGCTCTGGCACCCTCAAAGTAAACAAGTTTCTTCTCATATTCAGACAGAACCTTCTATGCTTCAGCCTGTGCCTGCTGCCCCTCATCCTATCATTAGGCACCACTGAAGGGAGTCTGGTCTCATCATCTTGACATCCACCCTGGAGATATTTATAAATGTTGAGGAGATTGTCTCTCAGCCTTCTCCAGGCTGAACAGACCCAGCTCTCTCAATCTCTCTTCATAAGAAAGGTGCTCTAGGTCCCTAATAATCTTCGTACCCCGCCGCTGGATTCCCTCCAGTAATTCCTTATACTTCTTAAACTGGGGGGCCCAGAACTGGATGCAGTACTCCAGATGCGGCCTCACCACGGCAGAGTAGAGTGGCAGAATAATCTCCCTTGACCTGCTGGTCGCATTGAAAGCGTTAAGTCTCCCTAAACATCAAGTCAGATAGGCAGATGTGAGTCTCCATTACTGTTGTTGGGACTCTCCCATAACCATTACCTACCACTTTCCCTTGGTGCAGGTGCACAGTTCAGGTGTGTCCCACCGTGGTGCCTCGCCTGGCAGAGCTTTGTCCCCTCTGTGTGGTACTTGGGCACCAAACTATTCTGCAGCTGCAGGTCTCTGGGTGGAGAAGGAGCTGACCTCCTGCCAGAAGTCCCATACTCTCAGTCTTCTCCAAGGTGGCACATGGACACTCCCCTTGGTATTAGTGACACAATGCTAGCTTGTATGACCTGCCCCAAAATGCTTAATTTTCAGCTCAGAAAGTTTTTCTTCATAAACCTTCAGCTCCCAATAGACACCCTGACAAGTTCGTAAGACCCTGTTTCTTCCGTTTGCAACTTTACATAGAGTTTGAACACAAGAGACACTGTGAAAAGACTTTATATCCCCCTGAATGCCACAAACAGGAACAAAATTTCAGCACACATATATATGCTTTTTGCCAATCCCTGTTCACCAGCCACTAGTTTCCTTTCAGCTTCTCCATACAATATTGATGTGTTTAACACAAAAGGAAACTTTTCTGCAGCTCTGGTTATGTGGAACACTGTCTCTGTACCTTTCTACTTCAGTGACTTTCTAAATCATATCAGATGTTGGTGGACTGCATTTTTCTATTAAGGTGTCTCCAAAAATTTCTGTCTCTGCTATTGTTTATCTCCATAATTTTTTGTTTTTATCTGTGGGACACAGTGAAACTCAGTGTGACATACTTGATGATATATAATACGAAGAACTGCAGTCATATGGACTGCCTAGGGAAAGGACTGTAAAGAGAAAAAAAACAAAAAAAAGCAGCCTTAAAAAAGCTTCCTTTCAGAAATTATATTTTCGGAGATATATTTTCAGCTCCCAGTGTTCTATCCATGAAGTCAGAAAATGAAACAATAAAAAAAAAAGTTCAAATCCACATTGTTCAAAATGATGTTAGTAAGAATTCCAAAGCAATTTTAGTTGGGTAACCTCATTAGGTCATACAGTCACATTGCTTTTTAATTCTCTGATGCTCCACTGATTTTCAGTTTAGTGTTGTACCTGTAATATTTTCAAAGTCACTTCTCAAAATAGTATCCAACTACTTATAAGTCTTACATACTTTGTTCTTAGAGGGCCGCAGTTACATGGGCTGTACTTATACATGTTCCATTGTACAAAACTGTGTTCTGCATTGGCAAGATGTTTTCACTATACATCATCCACTCAATACTCATATCATCCAAAACCCCAATGTTGTCTTTAAAACATACATTAAAAATCATTCTTTAGATAGACCTCGAAAAGTAATTGTACAGAAAAAAAACTACACAAAGTGTTTATTTTCCAGTAGAGCTCTTCAGGGTCTGATCTATTCTATTTAATGTTTTAATTTACATAGTGTGTACTGTATTGATTTCATGTTCCTTTTTTTTAAGCCACATTGTTGTGTGGAAATGTTTCCAGTGCTTTACAGAAGTTAATTATACAAGCATCATTATTTTATTAATGGTATTATTAATACAATGAAAAATGACACTAGATTAGCGTAGCAATATGTATTTATTATAAATCCTATTGGTTGCCACCAGATATGTTTCCAGTGCTTGGTTTTTATTTTTTGTTTTTAAAAAGTTCAGTATCAGGACTCTATTTTTTTTCCATTAATCAATACTAATTTGACAAACCTGATTACTTGAATCATCTTATTAATGCTTTAAAATATCAGGTTTTCTACTGTCTGTCCAACATGCTTTGTTTGTTCTTATTTTTCTTCCCTCCTTCCTTAACTCAGAAACTTCCAGAAGATTTTATTAACAATTAAACAATCAGCATTCAGAATCTAGAGAAGACAATGGCTGGTTCATTAAGAATTCTTAAATTCCTTCTCAAGTTTATAATTTCAAATGAAAATCTCACTTCATTATCTGTTGTTTAACACGCTGCACAGCTACTAATATATCAGGTGAACTACTGATACATAATCTGACATTTTTCAGAGAGACAGAATGCGAGAATTACTAGGACTTTTACATACCTCCTTAACAATATAAACTTTATAACTACTAGATGAACTTAAGTAAACTGTAAAGACATGTCTTCCTAGGACAGAACCAGCACATCATTTTCAGTCATCTTTTTTCTTCGTTATTGAGTGAGCAAATTTGGCTTAATGTAGCAAGATAAAGTTCTTTTGGGATATTAACTAAATGGTTCTGCATCAGTGTTTTCTATTTGTAAAAGTAAGTTAAAAATCAAATTATTAGTACAGAGTTTTTTCTCATGGAAGTGTAAAATCATTATGTTATTTATGAGTTCTAATCTTCCCCTCTGATATTTTGGAACACTTTTTAAAAAACAAACAAACAAATAAAAACCCCAAACAAACAAACAAAACCCAGAACCCGCACAAAAGCTTTAATGTCAAGGGAGGCTGAGGTTGGGCAGGAAGGTGGGAGCCAAGGGTGAGGTAGATCGGCAGAGCAGAAGTTTGCTGAGGGGCACAGTCCCAAGGTATCTGAGCAGGAGAGAAACACTGGGACAGGGATGGAGACCAGGGTGCCTGATGGCCAAGCAAATCTTCAGTGGCCAGGAAGCCTTGAGGCTGTGCAGGAAGTCTGTGCCCATGGACCAGGACAACACAGCTGTAACCTAACTCTGGCCATGACCCAAAATCAGTGCCTTGCATGGAAATGCTGCTCCCATGTGAACCAGAAAAGATGCCAGACAGGTTTGCTGCAGTTCCTTCTCATCCAGCCCTTCTCAATCACTTGATCATGGTTGCACAGCTGCACTGTATCAAGCAGCCTTGAGGACAGACTAACAAGCACTTGGGGAACATAGTGTATTCAAGGCCCAGCACTGGGATTTGGCTCGTGGCATTGCATAGCTTCACAAAGAAGGTGAGATTTCATAGGAGCATTTTTTTTTAATACTATTATGTTGTACAGTATCATATGATGTGACACAGCTACATGACAAGATGCTACCTTCCTGCGAAAATATATTCAACAAAAAGATGTTTGCAACTCAGGAAAGCTTCTATTAATTCATACATTCAAACTGTAGGTATAATGGTAGCCTCATTGGTATACAGATATCTTGCACCTGTTCTTTTTAACAAATACAGATGAGAACAGTGGGATGTTGGTTCTTTAATGCAGAGCAGAAGGTATTTAACTTACCCTGTGCTAATATCAAACCACTGGATTTGTCTTAAGATTAAATGTACAATTTAAGATTAAAAAAAACGAAACAAAAAAAACCAAGCAAAATCTTTATTGTACCAAAAAAGTTTCCTTTAAGTGACACATTTGTTTTCAGCCAGTGAATGTTCCTGACTTCTCCATCTTCTTCAAAGCAGAGTAAACCACTTGTCACATTAATATATTATGGAATGATATACTGAAACACTCTCATTAAATGGAACACAGCAAACAGCGACATATACAAATGAGAAAAAAAAAAACTACGTATACAAGAGCAACAAACTCTATGACAGCAGAGATGGGCACAGAGTAGTTGTTTTCCCAGTTGTATTACTCTGTATAATTTATACTCATTTATCTTATCCTTCCCTCATTTTTTATCATCTCAGAGGTCATCCCTCCTGACATCTGCATTTCCCTTTCTAGAGTTTTACAGCAGTCACTGACATATCTGTAAGCTTTGCTTGGAAAAACAGACACATTTTTATTTAAAATGAAACACATTTGGGAAACTTCTCAACTATAGCTCTTAGGAAAATTATATATTAAGAAAAATAGATAAATATTTTCAGAAATTTCTTCAGCTTTTGAGTCTCTGTCTTTCCTAGGTCTTTGCTTGTTCTTTGAAGTGCTGCACAAAGCCCTGAGTAACTGCTCTGAATTCAGTGTCAACTACGTTTTGAGCAGGACATTCAACTCCAGACTGCTCCTGGGTTCCCCTCGAACTTGATTGAATCTATGATTTATGTATTCCAAAACAATGTTCATCGCTACTATTATTTATTTGGAGTTCAATTAATTAAGCTATTCTGTGACAGTTTTGCGGTTACCAAAATAATGAAGCATTCTTTAAAACAAGTGATTTGTTTGATTGTTTTTATAAAGGAAGGAAAGGATAAAGAGGGACGCAGTTACCAAGTTGTTTGATTTTTCTATTACTGTAATTTTCATGCTGTCCTGAAAATTCCGAACACTGACTTGCAGATATAAGTTTAAATCTGTGATGTTTCTGTCCACTAATTTTAAATTTAACACCAAAATATACTACAAATTAAAAGATAGATTTTTTCCATACAAAACAAAGCATGCATCCTAAACATTTATTTATTTAGATGTATAATTTGGACCTCTGTTTATTCTCCTTGGAATCAGTGATATTATGGATTAGGTACAGCTAGAAAAAGCTTCTCACAAATAATTTGATTATTTAATTTGTTCCTGTTTCTGTTGGCAGAATTCGTTATGAAGCTCTTGTTTTCAAATATGTTTGTCTTTACTTGACAAGTGTTTTGCATTAAAAAACATAATAAAACACAAAATAAACACTCTATGGCTCTCTAGTTATCTATCCCTCTTAGGTGTTCTCTATTAAAGAGCTGATGTTGCAGCTGTGTAATTTAGTACATTTTTCCACCTGAAATGCATATATATAATTAAATAAATCCCAGATACATGTTTGGCTTTTGTCTGAACACTCAGATTTGTAAACATTCTCTTTCACAAATATTTGCAAATGAAAATCAGGAGAGGTTGGAAAATCAGTCAAAATGAAAATAAAATAAAATAAAACTAACCATATTCAGGACTGGAAAAGTCACAGTATAGTGAAGAAGTGGAAGATATGTTTCTGTGTAGGGTTCTCCAAACATAAAGGTGGGAGGCTTTTATGGAAGAGGAGCAAACTTAGACTCTAGATGATGTATATATATATATATATATTTTTTTTTTTTTCCTCTGTCTAGTAGAGGCCAATAGATTACAATGGAAGAAGGCTGGGAAATTTAGAAAGATGTGTGAGGCAGAATAATGAAAGAGTGTGATACTTAGGTACCATGGGATGATGCATATCTGAAAGCACCACTGAGGCAAGTAAGGCCTGGACTAAACTGCCCAGCTTGAACTGACTAGATTAATGCAGCATTTGCTTGCAAACAGAGAAGCACAAGTAAACTTTATTATGTAATTATTGGCAGCTTCACAGTTGACTTGCAGATCTGGACATGCAGACCAGAGGCAGGAAAAACTACTAACTGGCCTTAAATAAAGAAGTTGTTGGGACTTCGTAACTTCCAACACTTGCACCAACAGTCCAATTCAGAAACCAATAAATAGTGAAAACAAACTCCCCTTTTAGTGGAAACTCCATTACTTGGTCTTTCAACTCGACCCTGAAGACGAAGCTCAAGGTGGAAAATTCTATGCTTTGAGACTGGGACATAGCCACATTGAGTGGTCAGAGTGAGTGCCAGGTTCTCCTGGATCCATGGTACAGATCCAGCCCAGACTGAAAGAGCTGAGGAAACAATTAGATCGTGTGGTGTGTGTGTGTGAAAGGCAGAGGCCGTGTGTATCTGTTAGAATGGAAATCTTAAACTAGAAATAATTCTCCACTCTCTACCTACTATGCTTAGTAAATAAGTATCAGATTAAACATCACAGTTCTTACAGCCACTCCACCCACAATTCCCCTGTGACAGTAGGGACTATTAAGATCTGGAGCTCTCAGCAGACATAGAGTTCATAATAGAATTGCATGCTATGTCCTAGCAGTGGAGAAATATGACAAGAGGAAAATACCCCATTAAACTCTTTCCCTTTATCCTTTACCAGAAATATTACACAGAGAGGTCCTCTTGCTCAGGCAGTTTTTTTCAAACATCTACAGAATTAAGTAAGATAAACATTTGGGGAAAAGAAAACAAAACAAAAACGTGGGTGTTTAAAGCAACAGGCTCAAACTGAAAGAGAGAATAAACGAAAGAAGATAAGAAAATAGTCTGATGAAGCTGAAATACCATGTACAGCATTGAGAACTGCAATATCAATCACATCTAAACAATCTCTAAGGAAGCAAAGTATCAGCAAAAGAGTATTTCTAATTAGGGAAGATAAGCTAAGTTCTGTAAAAAAAAAAAAAAATCACAAAATTTAATTAGAGCTTCCTGGTGCCTAATAACAGATGTCTGAATGCACATTAGCTCTATGTGTAGAAGTTTCATATTTTAAATAACTCTCTCAATAAAATGAAAGAAAATAAAATACTGTTTAACAGATTTCATTTTGTATCTGATGATCATAAGATAAACTGATGATAAATTAATTGCATAAATCTAGCCACAGATATAGGGATACCTGGAAATAGGAATAACTTGTAGAAAACAAGGAAATGGCAATTTGAAAGGTATACATCTTTAAGCAGTTACAAATTGGATTTCTTTTTTTTTTTGTGAAGGATAACATTCAATTTATGTTTTTGCTGGCTATTATGTGATTTTTCTCTCGTGATATCTTAATAACACTTTCGTGTTGACATAAACAGATACACATATAACAAATGCACAGTCTATCACTTTCAGAATATGACTTGAAGTTTCTCTTTAAGGTAAATATGTAATATATGCAGAAAGAAAGTATTATAAGAAACATGGAATTTTGTTTTTAAGCTCCCTAAGTGGACTAATTAAATCCAATTTGATTTTAAATTATTGTGCACATCATTCTTGATTCAGGATGGAAGCAGCTAATTAACTAATTCTCATTACAAACCTATTACACAATAAAATGCTGATTCATCATGGTGATGGACAAGCCACATTGAGAACTTTGACAGAGGCCTGTTCTGGCAGAAGGCTTCTCAGCAGGGAAATATAGGCATATTGGAAGAGGCAAGTCTGCTCCAACTGGTCAGGTTCCAGATTTGTGTCATTCCAGTCTTACAAGAATAATCCCTGGCTCCCTTGAGGTAGGGACCAATTACTGGTCATTTCTTCAGCTTCGTACATGATCTCTTGGTAAATATAGTTAATTAATAGGCTGACTCAGTAAATATCTACTCTTTAACATCACAGACAAAGTATTTTCCTTGTGTTTAATGAAAGTTAAATTACATCTTTCTTCTTCAAACATTTTGTTATGATTACCATTTTTCCAGTAACTCTTGGAAGAGGAACAATTTAATGTTACTCCAAAGATTTCCAAACTTCTAAAAGACAGTTTTAAGTTAGCAAGATACTGCAAATTCAACTTTTTTTTGAACTAAATGTGTAAAAATGCATTTTCAGCTACCATATGAGACTGTAGAAACTCTCTTTAGACAGTTTTTTCTGGGGTTTGAGGGCTGTTCTTTTTTGCTTTGGTGGTTTTGTTTTGGTTTGGTTTTTTTGTTGCTGCTCCAAACCAGTCACTTCAAGGTAATTGTGTTACTTAACTGACATTTTGTTTCACTTCACTTCTGCGATCACTTAAACAAAATATATTTATGATGTGACTACTTTTAACAAAGTTTATAGGATTAGTAGTGTAAGTAGTTTCATACCAGTGTTATCAGTGTCCAAGTGAGTCCCAAACTTCTTTTCATGTAGAAAAATGAGAAGTTACATACTTCATATATACACAAGTATGAGACTATATACAACCTTACATATAAACATGAACAAAAAAATAATTATATACCCACATATATATAAAACTACATGCATAGTTACATACTGTGTCAAATATCATCATATTAGGCTATTTGAACTAGATACTGGAAGGCTAAGTTTATGTCTGAACTCACTCCCCAGTGAGAGAGACATTTCCAGCATGTTTAAATTATATAAAAGATTGGGTACCTGAAACAAGCACTAGAATATACCACCTATGCCATTACTCATATCCCGATTAAAAACCAAAACATAATACACCTTTTTTCCTGCTTACCAGGGGATTTTAGGTTTTCTGACATTGTCATCAAGACAATGTTATTGGTTTGGCTTGCTGTTTTCTAAATCACATGTGAATTATCAAAAAGGTTCTTTGACTCTTAGAAGTTTAGCTGTTTACATATATTAGCTCTCTCTGCTGTGTCATCTCAATGTTTTCTTACTTGTCCCCAAGGTGAGTTCTAAGATTTAGAATGATTAGTATCATACAACAAGGAAAACTTAACTTCGGAATAATTTGATTAAGTATTTATGGGAAGGTGAGTGCAAGCCTAACACTTCTTCGTACTTACGGGTTAATGCATTTGAATCTTTCTGTTCAACTCTGTCTTTTGCCTACTTTTTGTTTACTTTTGTAGCTTTAGTTTGTATTTTGTGTAATTTTATATCAAAGTATTTTAACAACCATAATGCTATAATTTAAACAAAAATGCAAATGCAGTTTTGAACGGACAGTGACAAATAAAGACAATGCATGTCCAGATAACTGTATTTATTCCACATTATTTATTCCACATTTATTCCACGTTATTAAAAGTAATACTTGTGCAAAACTACATAAATTTAAAGCATCTTTTTTTTCACATTTTTGTTGACAAATTATGAAAACACCATGTGAGACCCGGTGTAAGTAAATTCAGATCTGCAATTGGGAACACACTTTCAAAGGCTGTGCTTAGAAGAGGTGTGGTGCCTTTCAGAAAATACTTTAAGTTGAATAACTTTTTAATTAAAAAATTGACTGTTAACTTACTCTAGCTGCCACCAACTAATGGGAGTATTTCAAATCTTCCATGATTTAAAAGATCTATTTTAGTCATCTGGCTCAAGGCATGCTAATTAAAGGGCAAATTCATATTAATAGAAGGACCTTTGGTTATCTCACATATGGTCTACAGCGTACCCAATGTGACAACTTTGAAGCGCTTCCCTCCCATCATTAACAGAACAAAGGACCTTGTTATGCCTTAAACGACTGGTTTTTTTGCTTTGGAAGGACAAGGCAGGTGGTTGTGCAGACAGCCATCTCCCTTATTTTTCCCAAGGTACTGTGTTATGGTTATGGTGTCAAGCAACTTGTTAATCACTGTGAAGGCCTCATGGCCTAGTTGGAATGAGATGATCTCGTCTGTGGGACAGCCAGATACCTGAAGAAAGCCATGAACCAACCAACCCCTGATGGGCAAGACAACTTACTTCTGGTCAGCACTGTGAACTTTCCCCTAGTTTGCAGACCCCATTTCCAGAAGAGTCTCCCTAATTAGCACGAAGAGCAAGCAGAGGGAAGAGATGAACTGCCCGCATGTAAATGAGTTGGGTTATAAAATGACCCCGGTTATAAAATGACCCCGCGTGTGGCATCAGGTGTGGCATGTGTATGGTGTGCAGCATAACCGAAGTCTTCAACACGTCCACCCTCCTTCACTGGACATCGCTGGATCGATAACCTGTGGAGTGGTGATATCTTACTCTCTTTCTTTCATATCTTAATTTGTATCTTATTCTTTTTCTTTCTCTCTCTCTAATACCTTAGTTTTCTTTCCCTTTCTCTTACTCTCTTTTTCTTCTTGAACATATAAAAGTAACATAATTTTAAGTTCTGCTGTTAAAGTCTTGTTAAGTTTTGTATTATAGCTACTAATGGTTGCCAATCCATCACTTGTAGAAGGATTTTTGCTGTTAATGTATTGATAAGTTTTGTGATATCATAAAATACTTTTGCCAAGTCACTAATCGCTCTAATTAGTATTTCCACCACGTGCTTTTAGTAAAACTCATAATTGAATTGGACCCCTGGAGTGATTGTCTGTCATTAACTTCACATAACTGCACAGAATTAACCCGGAGTTAACTCACACCTGGTCTCATCTGTTGAGTCAGGGCGCTTGTCACGTTCGGAGTTAACTCATCCCTCATCCCATCTGTTGGGACAGGACACCCAAGTCCAACAATTTGATTTTCTAAAGTTGCACTTAGTTTTCGACTGATGTGTAGCCTAAATTTCTATCAATAGCATTTCCAAAATGACTGAATTCCTGCTTCTGAACATACTTAACCAAACATCATAAAAGCTGAGCAATTAGAGGTTTAGCTGACACTTAAATAAGATTGGGATTTTAAACATCAATTTTCTTTCACTTGTGATAATTAATTCTTTTACCAAACCCTTACATCCCCTCAAAATAACAATTGTGGTGAGCTTCGATCTGAAGAATTATACATCTCTTGAGGACAAGATGAAAGCAGGTGGAATAAGAGGGAAATTGGTTAGTATTTGGGGGCTAGGGACATTAAAGGTGTGGGATCGTACTGCCTCTTTGAGTTCCTCGAAATGTTTCAGACTAGTTCATTATTATAATATTCTTATGAAGACAAAAAACAAGGAAAAAATGGCAAAACATAAAAAGGCCTTTTTTACTTCTAATTATACACTCTACTTACTAAACGGTCTATGTAACTGTGGTACAGATGGTACAGTAAAAAATGTTGAAGTGTCTGTAAAGATTCAATACTAACTTGAATATCACCTGAAAAATTGTATTTATGTCATTAGAATTTCCTGCATTATTTCAAGAAAGGCATTACTTTCGTTTTGGTGAACAGGTCAGTTTATTTGACTAACAAGAACTGATAAAAATTCCTGTTGTACTTTAGATTTTGTGCACAGCGCTTGCACCATTTCTCAGATAAGACGCAGTCTTGCTTAATATATGTGGCAAATGGACAATGACTTGAAACTGTACCATAGCATACAGACAAGCAGGGGGCTTACTATGAAGGAGAATGCTGAAAAGAACAATTACGTCTTTAATTAAAGCAAGTAGTAAATTACTAAATTTCAGTTATTCCACCCATAAATCCCTGCTCAGTAGCATGAAAAGATGCAGTGAAAATACATATTTTCAATTAGTATCTAATCTAATAAAACCAACTTGAAATAACAACAAACTGAATTAAGAACAAATTAAACTTCAACTCTTTTCCAAGGTTATGTCTGTCTGGTTGGAAAGCAGTACTATGCAAATATCAGTTTGACTTCTTTTAGTATAATTAACTCATTATATAAGAAAAAAAAATGTAGCGGTACAAAGCAAGTTCCCTTGACCAGTGCCACTGGTAATCCAAAGCTCACTTATTTTACATTCAAGGGCCATTATACCATCCAAACCTAGTTATCTGAAAAGTAATGTATACATTAAAAAAATAAAAACAAATAACCAAACAAAACAAACAAAAAAAGAAAATAAATCTTCTCTATCTCTCTGAAAAAGAAAAACTGCAGGCATTGGACTTGAGAAAAGACTGAAATTGTCTGGCTGACCAGGCAAAAGTTAAATCAGGCTCCAGACTGTGGATTTCACCTTTGCTGAGATCAAGTTGGGATTTAAATACTCTAAAGGAGGCTCTTTCTGAGGTGAGTTCCCCATATATAACAAAACTTGCCATGAAATACTTAAAGTACTGTTTATTTGCTTAGGGTGAGCATGGCTATGTCCTCTTTCAGCTGCCCAACATCACAGGAATATATCCAACAGAGCCAAAAGTAGAGAACAGATTTAAAAGCTGTCTTCCCCCTCTGCTTCCATCCCAGCATTTACCTGCTCAACACTTTTTTTGTTTGTTTGTTTTTGTTTTTGTTTTTGTTACAAGCCACCAAGAAAACAAACCCAACAAGGACCTTTCTTTTTGGCAACTTCAGGTATTTTTTCTAATTTTCTTTGTAATACTACACATATATATAATAATAAAATATTTTTTCTTTGACCATCAGACTTCCCCTGAAGTTTTCTTTATTTATTTCTACTTCATTGCTAAAGTATCTTTTTCTCTGCCTTCCCATGAGCTTGGTGATACCTGTGCACCTCCCTCATACTACGCACTGTTTATCTATCTTTTGTCCATTCCCTGATCTAGTCCTGTTTCCTTCTACTTGTCTGTTCCCTGGACTCCACCCCAACGTTTTCAGTCTTGCTTCTGATGTTACTTCCCTGTCCACTTCACCTGCTCAGTCTACAAATACTTGCTAATATTTGATGTTACAACCCGAAACAAAAGGCAGATGGACTGTATTTTTATGCACTAAAAAAAACCCGTAAATGGTTATTACCATAATTCCTGAGTTTGGTTACTAAAACACCTTTCAAAAAAACCAGAATGAATGTTTAATGCAAGGCAAGTAACAGTTGGTCATGTTAAAGAGGTAAAACCGCTTTTACGGTTCTATGCTATCTTAAAGTATTTGGATGTCCCTAGGTGAAGACATATAAAGTGATTCAAAATCCCATTTCAGTCACTCTTATCAAGGTCTATAACCTTGCTACATAAAGCAGTTTTTACTCTCAGTTCTGGTAATTTTTTAACACTTCCCCCCCACCAGAAGAAAAATAAGAGTTTGACTGCCAGAATAGCTCAAGAAACAAACTCCTTTAGGATTGTTTGAAACACCTAAATGACTGATGTCAACCATCCACCTGAAAATCTTGCTTCAAGATGGATTTTCTCATTATTTAAATTTCCTTCCAGGAGTATTACCCTAGGGAATACTCTACTAGATAAGAAAGGTTCTTTTATGATGCTGTTATTGCTTTCTGGTCTCCTACTTTTAAAGACTTGTATATGTTACAAATGTTTTATTTACTCCTCCTGCTATTTCAGAAGAATAATCAACCAGATAATGAGCACACATAGGTTTAATCATCTCACCTAAGATCAAAACTTCAGCAAAGCCTAGCTTAAATTTTAAAAGTTTTCCTATCCAGTATTTTTGTGTATCATCAATAATTCTGAAATCATGCACACCAAAGGAAGATTGCTTGACATAAAAAGGATCTGCAACCAGTTCTTTCCTCATTTACAACATCCAGTGTCAAGAGGAATAATTTTGAAGTTAGTGAAACAGTGATTGTGCAACATCAATCTAAAAAGACAACTCTATTACCAAAACCAATATAAAAAATCAAGGTTACATTCAGGCACATTATTAATTGACGTTTACATACTTTATTTATTATAAAAGGGTTTTGTTTTGTTTTGTTTTCAAAAAATATTTTATGTTTATCTGATGCTTTCATAAACATATTTCTGAAATATTTTGTTCTGATTTTGGGGGGGGGTTGTTGTGGTTTTTTGGGGGGGGGTTGTTTGTTTGTTTTCATTTTTAATTTCATTGGAAAAAATAACATGTTTCTCATTTTTAATACTTTATTTTTTACCACTTCAGACTACCTTCTCAATTATGAGAAGGAAAGAGTTGATGGATGAAGAAAACAGAAGAGTGAGATGAAGGAACTGTACCATGTAACTGCCATGTGGTGTGTGAAGCCTAAAAGCATTGTATCTATTTTCTAATGAAATACTCCAAATTCTCTAAAAATGTTTCTCATCAAAAACTATTGAAGAAAGTTATTTTGTATTTTTATAGCTATTTCAGCTATTTTATTATTATTTTTATTGAATTCTGTATACATACTGTCATAGACTGAAAGGGTAATGTCTCAAACATCGTAGCAAAACCAGTTCATCCAGCCGCAGGAGATGGGACATTCATGATAAGGTGAATTGTGATTTACAAGACAACTTAATGAGCCACAGGCAAAGGCTGACTGGCTGATACAGGAGTTGAAAGATGTGTCGAAGGGCACACAGCCCTGTCTTCTGATAGGTCCAGCATGGCACTAAGGGAAAAGACCCCAGACCACTCGAGCCCCTTCCACGTGGTCCGAGACCCTTTGAGACTTTTCCATCTTTCACAGTTTGCCCCCAGTAATGTCTGTGCAAAAGACCAAAGATTGTACAAGCAGGCAATTGAGAGGACTATAAAAAGCCCACCTGTGCAAGCACTGGTGTGGTGCATGCCCACCCATCATCCTGGGGTCCACCCCGCCCACTGGTCTCACGACAGGAACTGAACAAGACACCGAAGGACACCGCACCTCACTGTATCCAAGACTGTGAACCCCATAACAGACAAAGTGGAGCCATTATTATGGTGAAATCCCTCTTTCTGTCTCTTTTTTTTTTCTTTCCCATGCTTCTATTCTTTTGCTTTCATTTTTATAAATAATATAGTAACATATACATATATAGATTTATAGCCCCATATGCACCACAAACATTTTATGTTTACCAGTTGAACTTAAATCACATGACCAACGAATCTGAGTCACCTCTCCCCCCACCCATACCTCTGGGCAGGATGTGATAGGTACAGATAGCTTCTATAAAGCTGTGGGTCTAAAAGTTTCGGTGACAATCGTAACAGTGTAGTTTCTTTGCCAAACTGAAGGACTTTTCTCTATTTTCAGGAACATTTTGCAAAAAGCCAGTTTGACTATGCTTGTTAAATTTGGAAATGCTCCAGATGTTGCTGCTTGAGTTATCTGTTCATGAAAAATGTATTGTTAGTGTATTAAGGCACATCATTCGAAGCTACTCTCTCTTAAAATTTACACTGGCTATGGGCTTGCCTTTGGTGACAATAAGTGTCTGACACACTTGAAGACTCCCAGTTTACAAATAATAACACTATAAAGGTTGGAATGTCAGACACTATGAATTTGCAGTACTGAATTTCCATTAATTTATCACCAGCTGAAGTGATGGAGTTTATTCAGTTCACACAAGTGTTCCATATTTTTTAACTTCCTGAGGTCTTCTGGACTATTTTCTTGCCTTCTAGTGTCATTCATTTAATAGGAGCTTCAAATTTAAGGTATAGTCTAATCTGCCTTCTCCAGACATCTGAAAATGTTGACATGCTTAACAAAGTATTATTCCTAAACTATGCATGCGTAGTCCTTACAGAAGCACTGAGGAACTGAAGAATAATAAATGTAATTGAACAAACTTTGCACCTAAAATTTATTTCAGCATGTACACTAAAGAGTAATATTAAATTGACCTTAATGGATGACCAAGCCAAAAACCAACCAACCAAACAAAAACACCTACATGTAAGGATTCTCTTTTTATTCTTTCTTTCCTTGAAGCCTTCCCTATGACTATGAAGTTATACCTATTGAGATAAACTCAGTGGAACTGAAAAAAGCATGACTGAAATAAGGAAGTAGCTGAGAATACAACCTTATCTGAATATGAATGATTATGCATTTTGTTTTGGAAATCAACATGAATGGAGTTTATTATAGAGCTCTCTGGATTATGAGGGGCTTACATGTTAAAATGTTCAAATACTAATAATTCTTTCTTTTAGGTTATATTTGGAATGTGTAAAGCTTTTTAAAGCTTGTTTTAATCTTCTTTCTTTCATTTTTATATAATTTCTGGCTGTAGTTCTCCCCTTTCCCTCTAGATATTAATACCCTGTTAGTTCAAAATCATTTAAAAAAAAACGTACAATGTGTGTCACTTTTTATTTTATGAAAATTTTCTGTGATTGATGCATAACAGTCTGTGGACACAGAGTACATATTTGTTGTATCATTTTAAATTTTAATAAAAAATTTAAAATAGAAAATGAACTTCAACATTCATTCTAGCTTAGAAAGAATTCATCATGCTTTTTGTGGATACATCCTTATTCAGAACTAGTTGGATTACAGAAAATCTTTAGCCCAGTCAAGAATTTAAGATAAGGCTTTCCAGTCAACCATCTATTCTATCAGGACACATTGAACACAAACAGAAGATTTGAAAATTAAATCAATTGGTTTCATTTTTCTAAAACTCATTATAATTTCTAGCTGAGTGTATTACGGATTTCATTAGTTCTTGTGGATTAAAAAAAAAAAAGAAAAGAAAAAAAAGGAATAAGCTTCTTAAGTATTGCGGCTTATTTAAGCACACTAAACTAATTAAAAAAAAAAAAAAGTGAAACTTTAATTGGCTTAAAACTTGTCTCTTGTATGTACATATAATTGTGGTTTGCCAGATGTGCACCTCCCACTTTTACAGAGCATATTTTATCCAGCTTGGTGGGTTAGTTTTACCAATCATCTCTACACTTGTGCACAAATAGCTAATTATGAAAAACAGAATTTTTTTTTTTTTTGAGTACTGTGCTTCTTTTATGCTTGTTCACAATGACTTACCATTATTTCATCCCTTATTACAAATTGCTAGTACCATACAGGAAATCACTTTAGCACAATGTTTTCCTAGATTTGGAGGAGTATATATACAAATGAACTGGTTTTGGTAAAGCTTTTTTGTGGTAAAAATGTCAGCAAGAAAATAGAGGAACGACAGAGTCCTTTTTAGTATAATTTCTTCATATACCATAGATATATAACAAGAATTATTTTTATTTCATTTTTAATATATTTTAAAAATATGTATCTGTCAGAAGGTAACTACTGAAAAATAAAATCATAGCAATTTGATCTTACTACCAAATACAGTACACGGAAAGGCATTCTTGAACATTTCAAGGCACTGGTAGACCTGTGCAAGACAGAGATTTTTTATTTGATAAATGCAAGAAGTAATTCATGCTTCTAACACCAAGAGAATGCTAGATACAAGAGCATTACAGTATAAACAAAAAGGTCAGAAAAATGTTAATGCAGTTTAGTATAGTGGTTCTCATGCTGTGCTTCGTGGTCGCTGGAGACATTACTGATCAGATTTGCTAACTTGCCTCCTTGCTTTTCCTAGATTACTTTAATTACTAAAAAGATGTTTTATGAGTAAGCAGTGCGTGTAATTAATCCAGTGATGTCATATCATAACGAATGATATAAATATAATTTTAGCACACATGAATGGCAGAGGGCCATCTGGATAAAAGTTTGATAGCTCCGGGAACAAAAGCTGTCAGGGTTTTCTGATTCTCTTGAAATCTAGTAGAATACTGATTAGATAGATATACTCCTATCCAGAAAGATAATTTAATGGTCTTGTACCTCTAAATGTTGACACTGTTTTGCCACTATTTTCTCACATTCTTATCAAACCTAAGATTCTATACAGGTTTGTTACTTTAAAAAAACAACATGCACACCCCTCCCCACCTTCAACCTTTTACTTAAATCATGCATTTCCTAATGGGAAAAAACTTTCCAGGGTAGTGGAGGTTTACCATTCCATCTTATATAGTTAAACCAGGCCATTATGTTATGTTATGTTACATTATATAACATTATATCATATATCGTATCATATATATATATGGTGGGGTGGCACAAGTGCAGTGTAGAGTGGAACAATCACAGGCTTCAAACATCACAAGCTTGCATCACAGTCTTCACTTTTTTAATGCAAAAAGTGAGATTTTCAACTCTACCTACAAATTCAGTTCCCACTGATGTCAGAAGGAAATAAGTACATATAAGGATGCAAGTAATGATTAATTTTGCAGTACTGTTTTCTCCAGCCTAGATTCCAGAATCCAATATTAGAAATTAGACTCTCTCCTATACTAAATCCTAGTGGGTTTAAATGGGCCTGCCCATCAGAGGGACTCCGTAATTGAGATCTTAACATAGAGTTTAGGGACACAGTTTCATGATCACTCAGTTATTAGACTCTTGCTCATCTCTTGGATTATTCAAGGGGTTTTTTTAAATCACATAATGCCAATGGATTTTCTAAACATTGTTGAAAAACCTCTGTGAGAATGTCAAAGGGGTGACAGATCATCTCAGTGAACATGAACTCCTTTTGCCATGAAGTGTGCATCAAGAACCTCACAGAAACCCCAGCAACGAGCAGATACAAGGCAACAATTTCAGTTTTTTAATCCACTTTTTGGTGCAATTTTCTGTCTGAGGTGTCTTCCATCCTAGTGCAAAAACAGAGTCATCTAAGGTGTTACCACTTTTCTGAGAATTAATCCTAGACAACTAGTGAAAAACAGAAGAATGTTCTGAGTGAAAAAGGAAAATATTTTAAAAAGTGGTCAAAAGCTTGTTATCTGGAGACACTATCAAGCTATAAAAAATAAACACACAACATGAATGAAAGGTTTATATTTGTATTTAAAGAATAATTTATAAACAAGAAATAGAAGTAGGTGTATTTCCTCAAATAAAGCATGTTACTGATCTAAAATAAATAATGTTACCCACTGAATGACCAGTATGACAAGCTCAAGCATGCCAGTCTAGTGATCTCCAACTTGAACTCCTATATCTAGATGTGAAAATTAATGTGTTTAGAGCCTGAAGTAATAAAGCTTCAAAAGAATGATTTTATATGAATGTTTTATTAATGTGTGCCATTGACAACACATGCTTTATGAGGAGAACTGTTCTGGACTAAGAAAATAAATTTACTTCATCATGTTACAGAAAATGTTCTGCTTTACAGTGCTTTTAGCATTAGAAACCACTTCTATAAATTGGTGCCTCAAGAAACTTCATTTTATAAGGTATCTTATGACGGTTTGGTGAGAGATACTACTTTGCTTGAACTGCCAATGACTCCTTTGGGGCACTACATAAATTTATTATGAAACACCATAATGAATAATACAACTATATTATCAGACTAAAAAGCATTAGGGAACATTCATCACTTTCTTCTGCCCCAAAATCATAGAGTAAATTGCTACATCAGCATAAGGTCTCAGGAATGCCAGATGGTTTGGATTAGAATGCATCATTCAGCCATTTAGAGATTATCCAATGATTTTAACTTTTGCCCAGTGATTAATACTGCAACATTAGTTTGCATACAATATATTGTAGTATATGCTGTTTAAGCCTGTTTGTTAAAGCTGTGACTAGAATTGTTCTGTACGTCACTGACAGCAAGAATGGACAAAATGGTGCCATCTGTTCTGTAGTAGGTTGCAGCTATATTCAAATCCCCAGTCAAGTTTTAGATCTTAGTCTGCAGTTCTGATAATGGTTAGATATCTTGTATCTCTAGGATCTGGAGAAAGATGATAATGGCCATGGTCATGATTTATACACATCTGTCATGTATCTATAATGGCGAACATAAGGTAAAGAGTGGTATTTGTGAATTCTCTCTCCTAGAAAATTCTAAAGTACACAGCAATTTCATCCTTAAGCAATGCTTTTTTTCAGTCATTTACAGCCTTCAAGGCTGACATAAAATGCTTACGCAAGTGAAGACACATGACAGACACTTTAAATCTATTCTGGAAAAAAGATGTTTTTCTTGCAGCAGACAAATACTTCTGCTTACTGACACATTTTTAGGGAAGATTCCTGCCAACAAGTGACTACTACCAAATGTAGAAGTCGAGAATAGTGCAAAGATCTCTCACTAAACTTCCTTCATTTTACTCTGATAACTGCAATGTTGAAGTTTCACCACAATCAGTTAGTAAACTGGTGCTACAAAGCAAAACCCACTTGAGATTTCCCTTTCCTAGTTCAAATTTCGCATTTCTGCTAAAATTCTGGACTAAGGCAGTGTGGCATGTTGTGTCTCCCAAACTACTTTGATTCCTGTGCAGGGAATCACCAGACTGTAGCTGACAGAATATTTCTCCTCAATTGCAAGTACATCAATTAACGCAACTTTGTAATATAAACAGGCCATCCCTCAGTTCATGACCAGACTTCCTCTTGTTCCATTCAAACTGAACTACCTAATAAAATAAACCCAGCTACTAAAAGGCAACCCTTTCTGATCATAAAACAACATTTTATGCAATCAAAATATTTCTCAAGCCTATGTCAAGGCTCTTCATATGACTGGAATAAGGAATTATTTAAGGGCTTGGCAACAGAGTGGTCACAGAGCTATGTCTGAACCAATATACTTGGGAAGACTCCAGGTCTCCCTAGTATAGGTAGAGGCACTACATGCTATAGCCAGAATCAGCCAAGGATGTGTGCCCTACATATCTGCCCTGTGCATTGGCTGCTGCCAGAGCCACAAGTACTGGAGCTGAACAGGAACTTCAGGGCTCTCTGGTCTGACATTTTTATGTGTACAACAGGCTATACTACATGCTAAGGAGCACATCTACCTGCTGGTATTGGAGATCATCATATATACCGGACAAATCAAATAATGAACTTTAAGCCAAAATCGTATTTCTGCTGCTGAAAACAAACTTACGTCAAAAAAAAAAAAAAAAAAAAAAAAAAAAAAAAAAAAAAAAAAAAAAAAAAAAAAAAAAAAAAAAAAAAAGTGTGGAAGAGCAAAGCCATTCGAATTATAAATAAGAAAAAAAACATAGTTTTACCAGCAGCTGATCATGTGAATACACAGAAGATAGTCTGTTTGAGTGATTAGGCAAACTCTCAATGTAAAATTTAACAGATTTTGTTATTAATTTCTCCCAATCATAACATCAGCCGTTCAAATATCTTAGCACCAGACTTGACCAGAGCAGAAATACCCTCTTTGTGAATCTACTAGAAAACTACTAATCTGGAGCTGGAGCAAAAAAAAAACAAACCAAACCAAACCAAAGCAACAAAAACAACCAACCAACCAACCAACCAAACAAACAAAAACAACTAACCAAACAAAATAAAAGCAACAAAAATACCCAACCAAACAAACAAAAAACCCACCAAAATAAACCACCTCTAAATCTACGTACAATAGAAGGCCTCTGTTCTTAAAATGCTTGTATAATTGTTAGTGTCTGAATGCTACAAAGAGGCAAGGGAGGCAACAGAAGTTCAGAACCTTCCTACTGAGATACTAATAAAAAAGGACAAAAAGCTTACTTCTATGCCTAATTCTTCACTAGTGTAAGGGTTTGGCTTACTAATATAATAACATGCATGTGTGTGTATTAGCATTTTGTTTTCATAGGAGAAGAACAATTAGAAAAAATGTACACACATCAATCTGGTAAAGTAAGAGACCATATTGTAGTAAGTTGTCTCTTCATAATAGTTCTGTAATTTAGCTATTATTAAAATTCCACCAGAATTCTCTTTTGCATATTTTCAGAAGTCCATGTTTATAGTATTATTTGTCACTTATAAAATGGAGATCTGTAAATAAAACACTTCTTGTAGTTCTAGTCAGGACTGCTAATTCAGAGAAGAAGGGAAAAAAATGAAAGCGAAAAAGTAGAAAACCTAACGTACAGTCAACTTACCTTTATGACATAAAACAAAAAACCGACATTGTGTTCAGTTTTTTCTTCCTAGTCATCTTAAGCAGGCAACTTCCTGTAGTTTTATCACGGACTGCTATAAAAATATTAACAAGAACATTGCATTTTCTTTCTCTTAGAATCTTTGCTGTTGACCTGCTTCACATATGCTTGGCATTTTCATTCATCTGCCTTTGGCAGTGGTACTAACACATTGGTGAGCCATAAACGTGTTCTAAAGCAGCTCACCTGCCAGCCTGGTAGGTAAGAGTATGTGGGGCTTTCTCTGTTCATATTTTTTTCTACTTTATCTAACTTTTCAAAAACAAACTCTTTTCCTTGGGACCATTTGCCTCTTCTGCTGCTTCTCCTATTAACATTATCTCTGTTTTAATATATTCTATTCATCAAAACCATATTTTGTTGGTATTATTACCATATATATTATATATATGTAGCCCTATTCATATGGGATAAAAAACCCACTTAATAATTGGAAACGTCACTTAAGACAGAGCTTAGGAGACATATTTTTACACTGTGTGACAAAGTTAAATTTTAGGATGATTTATTCAGAAAACTTATTTCAAGATGGATACTGTTTTATATTATGCATCATAGTAAAGTAATCATTTGTCAGAGTAAAGGGACGCTGTCATTACAATAGAGCTACTATTAATAAAATATATATGAACATGTATATTTAAATATATTTGAAAATTAAATCATGCCAAATAATTTCACTAGTTAATGGAAATCAGTGACAAGCATGGGTTTACCACTTAGTCTTGCTCAGATTTAAGAACTGTTAAAAATATTTATTGTGTAGAGCTTCTTTTGTAATTGCTTCAATAATATCACAGACTCATTAGAAACTGTTGAACAAATTTAAAACTGGAATAGAAGCATTTATTTGAGATATTAAAGAAGTAAGATACCCTATGACAACATATCACCTCTATTTTCAGTGAGGATGCTGTATAGCCCAGCTTTTGGATTCAAAACATCCTTCAGGATATATTCTGAAAACATAGTTGAATGATACTAATAAAGACAGGTTCAGCACAAGTTGGCTGGAGAAAGAAAAGTGGATTCTTTCAGTAAAATAAAATTCTTATCATCTACAATTCACGATCTTATTAATTTTTTTTAATCCACTGAAAAATTTCTTTTAAAAAATCATTGAAAAAATGAAAGATTAAATACTTGTCAAAAAAAGATATAAGCTACATCTTTGTTTTGGAAAAACTTAAAGCACCTCAGTGTGACAAGGAAATACAGTTTTTAAATAGTTTTTTAAATAAATGATCTTATTTACCAACAATAAACAGCAAACCTTTATCTTTATT
The DNA here is from genome assembly GCA_013399365.1 of Pampusana beccarii. Lineage (NCBI taxonomy): Eukaryota > Metazoa > Chordata > Aves > Columbiformes > Columbidae > Pampusana > Pampusana beccarii. The sequence continues at coordinate 362,838 of VWYH01002029.1, forward strand.
GTATATCTCCTGCATATACTCTGCAACATTAGTTTCAGTCTTCAGTGCTACTTGACTTTCTCCTTTTCAGAGAAGCAAATGCAGGGTTCTTGTGCAGAGGAACAGACTGGCAGCTTTTTCAATAGCTGTTCCCTAAGCTTTTAAATAAATGGCAAGAGAAGTTAAATAATCTTGAAAAACTGTCAAAAAGTACCATGCAATGTGGACAGTGGTTGTCAGTTTTATTTTATAACTGATTTGCCAATTGCAACACAAAAGTTTCTCTCAATACTAAGAAAAATGTGGTTTGCATTACAAATTGACTCCAACCACTCAGTTCCCCAAATGAGCCGTGGCCTAGCAGAGTTTAAAGGTTTATCTGACCTTAGAATGTCAGCAGCTCCTAATTTTAAGCTTTTTTTTTTTTTTTTCCTAATGTGTTTGGCAGGCTGTAGTTACTCTGTGTTTCATTACAGCCCCAAGTTCAAGCAACTGCATCATTATAAATTCTAAACTAAGCCTGTTGACTAGTATTCAGTCAAAATATTCTTAATGGCTTTCTTCATTTTATTACAAGTACTGACATTAATTTCAACTCTGGATACATAAAACACTGCAAAATTTCACCTCTGATCTGTTAGCTTGTCTGTCGTAGTTCAGATGCAGTTTGACATACAAACAGGAATACTGAACCTCATGTTTATTAGTTTGTGTCCTCTCTACTGTCTGCCTTCAGTACATTGGCTTACTATGCCATCTTCTTTTCCTTTTACACTGTTTTACAAAGATGTGGTATCTAACTATTATAAAACTAAACTGTTTCCTTTTTTTATTAAAATGGACGAGGGTTATTGTAGTAGTAACTTACTGCAACCCATTTGAGGACAGACAGCAGTTAATGAGGAATACTAAATTCTTACTTTATTCAAACTATATTGTAGATGTTTATGTTCTTATTTCCTGGTTCTCAGTAGTCCAGGATAAATCAGTCCATGTGCTTCGTTAACTTAGATACCTCAGTTAAGAACCTGTGGTTGCCTGCTGTTAATCATGCTTAAATATGAACACATATACAACATTACATGCACCTGTCCAAACACATATACTTCTGTGTGCCTGGAAGTGATTCTGAAAGCTCAACCCATGGTCCAAATAATGTTGTATATAATAAGTTCCCTGGACCTTACATCACTTTGGTCTAGCTAATTGCTGACTAAGATCCGTTGTAAACCAGACCCGAGATGCAATTAAAATACTTCTTTTCCTAAACTTCTGGAAATTTACAAAAATTCAGAAGCAGCTTTGTACTCTGTGTGAAGGTTACCTGTGTTACTGGATTTGAGAGTGCTTCCAAATTTCCAGATCAAGTACTATAATATTACTGCATCTTGATTTTGTGTCAGAACACAACTATAACATGGGAACATGCCAGCTCCAACACTCTTTTAGAAAGAAAGCAAACAGTCTAGAGAGATATGGTGGGCTCATCAACTAGGTGTCAAGGTCAGAGAATCAAGACTGCTCTGCACAATCTGTCATGAAATGCAGACATAAGTAATGAGACTAAATATCTGTTACAGTGTGGAGATATCCAGGTATACCAGTACTACTTAATTTCATGTCAAATGTTTCACAAATAAGATTTTAATTGTGAGTAGTCTTATGAAGAACTGTCCATTGACTCAAATGTTTATCAGAGCAGTTTACCATATAACATCCTAACATCAGCTTCAATCTAGAAAGTGATCAAAAAATGTGTAGACATCTACACTGTAGAAACCTAAAATAGGTTATATGAATTACACAATGGATGTCCTTGCCATAAATGTTTTTCAAAGTGCAAAAAAGTACATCAACATATGCTTACAAATATTATTTAAATTATTAGCATATTTAAATTATTAGCATAGCATAGAGAAAGGTAAGTGGCAAAAGGCTTTCATTAATGTTGAGCCATAGTGTAGGCTCTTCATTTTGGGAAAACAGTAAAAGGTGCAGGCAACAGTACAAAGTGATGGAATATCCCTTTACAAAGTGAAAACAGAAGATGACAGTGGCAGCATAAAGAATAGGAAAGAAATGATGAAACAAAGACCTGAGGTGACAAGAGAAGGATAATAGGGTAGGTGAGCAACAGTCAAACCACATTGCATAAAGATAGAAGAAAAGATGATAGGACAGGAGGTCATAAGTTGGAAATAAATAATAAAAAACAGGGTTACAATAATAACAGAAAGCAATATTTTACACACTGAAAAAAAAAAAAGGAGAGAAAAAAACAGTGAAAGAGAGAAGACTGTTTAGTGTAGTAAAATAAAATGTATTCAGAAGCATCTTCTTTAGAAGCTGATCAGCTAGGAGCTAAAAACAGTTCAAACGTGCTATTTTAAAAAGATAAAGAAAAAATATGACACCTCTCTTAACTGTGAATATGTTTTATATAAATGCTGTGTGCTTACTACTTAAGATGAGTTTTTGTTTTAATGCATAGAGGAAATCAATAGTTATGCTGCCATACGTTTCAAAAATAAAACCTTTGTGCTATGCAGACTAACCTTGTGGATTTACCTTCATGATTTAGATCAATCTAAAATTAAACATTAAATGCTACAGATGTCACCTCTCATGTGCTCTCTGGTTTTACTCCATAGAGTTTTATTTTCAGAAGAAATAATACGTGTCTAAAGAAGGGGATAAATACTATTTTGTTGTTCTGCATATGTGATGTCAAATTGCTTTACCAATTGTACTGACTGTATTAATAAAATGAACTTCCAACCATGTTATGTGCTTGATACAAAAACACTGAACAAAATAATAGTGAATAAAGTGAATTTAAAGTTAATCCAATAAAGAAACAAAGACACAGATTAATTTCTCATACACTGGGGTTATTTCTTTGGCAAATCTAAGCTTGGTTTCCATGTGGGAGGCAGAGTGGAAGCAGGCCTTGATATATTTTCAAAGAAGCAACAAGATAAATGTGTAGAATTAGTTTGTCTGAAGGAGAAGTGAGTGAAGCCCCTCTCATATGCCAAGCTGTATGCATGGAAAGAAACATTAGATTGCATCAGAGCAGTGGATAGTATAGAAAACAGGTAGGTGTTCCAAAACAATGATAAAATGAAACAAAATGATGGTGGAAATGAAACCATTGGTTAAGATCCTATGCTGTGTTCATACAGTAAACCTCTTATCTTCACTACCTCACAACGCTAGCTCCTCTGATGACAAATTTTTATTCTTTTCCCTTAAGGCTAAAAGAGATCAGAAGGACTTATTTCTTTGCAAGAGTTCTATTACCATTTTTGTACTATATTTTTGCTACACTGAAGAGTCTGTTTTCAACAACATTGCAAAAAAAATCTGACTTGCCCAAAAACAAAAGGATATTGAGAATCTTGAGTGGCACACAATTTATATCAGATTCCCAAAGCAAGAGGTTCAGATAAGCTATGGCCAAGCATCCAAAGTTTAGATAACTATCTGAACTTGTTAAGCGAGCCGGATCATAGAATCACAGAATCATAGAATCATTTCAGTTGGAAGAGACCCTCAGGATCATCGAGTCCAAACATAACCTAACTCTAGTACTAAATCATGTCCCTAAGAACTCGTCTAAATGCCTTTCAAACACCTCCAGGGATTCCACTTCCCTGGGCATCCTGTTCCAGCCTGACAACCGCTTCCATGAGGAATTTTCTCCTCATATCCAATCTAAACCTTCCCTGGTGCAACTTGAGACCATTTCCTCTTTCTTATCACTTGCTACTTGGAAGAAGACAGCAACACTCTCCTTTCAGGTAGTTGTAGACAGCAATAATGTCTCCTCTCAGCCTCCTTTTCTCCAGGCTAAACAGCTCCAGTTCCCCTAACTGCTCCTCATAAGACTTGTGCTTCAGGTCCCTCACCAACTTCATTGCCCTCCTCTGCACTTTCTCAAGTTACCTCAATACCCTTCTTATGATGAGGGGCCCAAAACTGAACACAGAATTCAAAGTGCAGCCTCACCAATGCCAAGTACAGTGGCACGATCAGTTCCCTAGTCCTGCTGGCCACGCTATTCCTGATTCAAGCCAGGATGCTCTATAGCTAGGAAAACATATCTCAGCATTTATCAGAATTGTACTGAAACTAGTTTTTCTCCTAAGTGGTTGAGATATACTGTCTTTGTTTGTTTGTTTGGGGTTTTGGTTTTTTGGTGTTTTCTGTTGTTTTGTTTCATTTTTTATTTTTTCTTATTTCAGGGCTACAATACACAGCCAGCATTGGGTATGAAAACTGAAAGCATTTTGAAATAAACTATTTTTCATGGATCATTGAATTAGAAGTTAAAATAATGATAACATCAAATAATATTTAATAATTATATAGCTGCAGGGAAAAGCTGTTCACTGAAGAAAAAAAGAACAACATCACCACCAACAACAAAAAACACTATAGACTAGTATGGAGAAGGAAACATTAATTTTTGAGCTTTAAGTACGAAACTAGAAAAACTCCAGAGGAACCGGAAAACTATATTATAATCAAATTTCCAAAGCAAGTTAATCTAGGTGCTACAACAGAATAAGATGTCACAGTCCTTCTGGGAGGCAACGTTTCTATAGCAGCATGTTAAGCACAATGCACAAAGTAATTGAGGAGAAGTTAATGGAAGAAAAAGCTGAATTTTAATGAGAAAATTCTTATCCAGACATAATATTGCAAATAAGAGTATTTTTGAAAAGTGACAAACAGAAAAAAGAAAAAAAAATCTTAAATTATACTGCTTTTAAGACAACATTTTGCAGTCTTTCATCTGAATTGTAACTATAATACCAGAACAAAAAAACCCTCTAATAATCAGTGGGGCAAAGCTTTTATTTTTTCTGTAAATTTAACTTCGAACAAAAGATTCACTACTTCGAACACAATGGTGTTAACCTAGCGTTCACTCACACTGAATTTCTTACTTAGCATCGACATATATACAATAAGAGGAGGCATTCAGAAAGCAGTATGCTGTGTACAGTGTAACAACAGTATGTTACAAGATGAAGAGTTTTCTGTGCAATGTAGGGTATTTTAGGTTAGCTAACTCAGATGCAAATGCAAAAAACTAAAGGCATGAGTGAATATAAATAAGGAATGGGAGTAGATACCAATAGGATTAGATATCCGTATAGAAAAGTAACGCCAATGCATATATTGACAGATACATTTGTTAAGCCTGCGATTTCATCACTGAACACCTAAAACAATAGATTCAAACTACAATAGGTTCAAACGATGATATATTCAAATTACGTGAAAAGACAGCTTCTAATTTTTCTAAGAAGAAAAAATATTTTTTTTATAATCTCTCAGACTGTACTTCTAGAGAGTGCCTGTGTAGAAGATCTGGCCAGAGTAAATTTAAAGCTCTTCCAAGAGAGACAAAATCTCACATTATAACTTGGAAGTTTAAAATAATATGTCAAAATAAACAAGTAAATCACTTGTTTCAAAATTAGCACTCTCCCATCCAGAAGCTGTACTGTCATGATTCACCTCCCATCCTCATTTCCCTAAAACTTAATTTTCTCAACTGGCATTCCAGTAGTAATTGTGATAATATATATCTCCCTTCTTGTCTAGCTAGCCAGCTGTGGCTCCTTAACAAAAAGAAAAAGACTATCAAGGAAAAGTCTGCAGTAACAGACAGGCAGTGATGAAGCAAAAGCAGAAGACAGGAATATCATCTTTACTGCTACATTCACATCAAATTAAGTCACACACACCGTGTACAGAATTACCACAAAGGGAGCAAAGCCACAAGCATTCAACATAGTGGCTATGGGAAAACTGCCCCCACACTTGGGAAGAAGAGATGCTGATAACTACTCCTGTAAGGACAGAGATTTAATCAGTAGGTCACTATCTAGGCTCGCATTTACAGCACTCAAAATGCCCTCTTCTGTTTTTCTCATGAAACATATGTGAACAGTATGTCCACAAAGCCAATGCTGAGTAGATAAAGGCATTGAAAACGAAAAGCTTCCCTGGCAGAATGTACCCAAATCTCAAATGCATTAAATAAAAACTGTCATGTTAAGATTCAAAGTCAGCTGTTGAATTCTGGGTGGGAACAATGTCAAACATATTTTTTTTTTAATACCATTAGCACATGGTTATACTGGATTAAATATTAATATGTTACAGACAGACAGGGCTATTACAATCTGAAACACACTCTGAATCTAACAATTTATTTCACATTTGAAAAAAGCATTCTGTTCTGAATTTCCTTCCTTCCTTCCAGCCAGATTTGTTATCTTGCTCTATAATCCCAGGAAGATGTAATGCCATGGGTTAGAAACTGCAATCCTGAACTCTGCGTTATGTTGTATCACAGTCAAGGGTTTTGCTGTCTCAAAAGGGAGGACTGCAGTGCACAGCGCTCCACTTACTGCATATCTATCAAAACTAGTCATTTCTGCCGTTACAGTTGAAATATTTGGGGTTTTCCACAATAATATAAACACGAAAAAGATTAGGAAATATGTAGCATTTTAAGTTACTGACTGGCACAGTTCCTAATAAGGATCAAAATAATTTTGCTAGTAGAAAACCAATACTAAGTGTGAAGCTGTAGGGCTGATCTGCCCTCATTTTGATGCTGCAACTATTTCAAACAACTGACAACAGAGGCAGACAGTTCATTTTTGCTAAAAACCGCTACATGCCCTAAATACACAGAACATTTTGTAAAGATTTATTGTTTTCATTTTCAGACCTTCTTCATGTGATTACAAGTTTAACTCAGCCTCAAAGTGTTTTGCTGATAGTACCTTTTCCCTGATTTTAAAAATTACATTTTTTTGCAACAATTACCAGGTAAATGCAGTCTTTCAACTGATGTGCCAGTTGTTAAATATCATATGATTTAGCTTTTAAAATAACGTTGTAAAAGATTTCAAAGGTAACACAGTGAAAGAGAAAAAAAAAAAAGTTTATCAAGCTATTTAGGGTCAAATATCCTGAAATGGTACAAGAAAGAAATAATATAGTTAATGTGGTTGGTATGTAGTAAGTTAGCTGAGGTCTGACTTAATCTCTGTACTACTTTGAGAAATCCTCTGTGTTTTATATATACTGTTTACTTTTACAAAGTCAATATTTCGTTGCTCGACTGTGAGCTGGGTTCTGTGTTCTCTTGCTACCTTCTTCAGTGAGACGAAGCATTTATTACTTTTTGTACTGTAATAGCTGACTGCTGCCCAGCGGCCCGCAACCATCTCAATTCCTTTTACTTCTCAAAACATAAGATTGGAAACTGACACTGCTGCAACTTTCACAAGCTCATTGAACCCGAAAGGCTAAGAAAACCTTGTTAAATGCCCCAGAAGCAAAGAAATAAAAAAAATTATCAGAAATGTAGCACAAAACCCATGATCAACCAATGTGCTAAGACAGAAATCAAACCAGAGCTATGAAAGAAATAGACAGTAATGCAGTGCAAGAGGTACTACGCTGTAACAAGAATCTGAAAGCTGTGAAGGGAAAAAAAACCTATCTTAAAAATGCCATATAATACATCATCCTTGAATCATTACATAATTTCTACATTGGGGGAAGGAAGTTGCAAAAATAACTATAGATGCAATTTATTGGTCTAATTACAGAAAAATAAAATCATCGTTAACTGTTGATATATTTAAATAAATAAATAAATAAATACATTTAGAGTTCTGGAGCATCTTTTATATGAGAAAAGATTGAGAGAGCTGGGTCTATTCAGCACAGAGAAGAGAAGGTTGAGAGGGGATCTTATCAATGTTTATAAATATCTCAAGGGTGGGTGTTAAGAGGATGGGACCAGACTCTTTTCAGTGTTGCCCAACAGCAGGATGGGGAGCAATGTGCACAGACTGGAGCACAGGAGGTTCCATCTGAATATGAGCAGGAACTTCTTTACTTTGAGGGTGCCAGAGCACTGGAACAGGTTTCCCAGAGAGGTTGTGGAGTCTCCTCCTCTGGAGAGATGCAAAACCCACCCGGACACATTCCTAGGCAATAGCGGTTTTCTCCCTAGGGAAAAAATACTCCTGGAAAGAAGTAATGACACTGGACATGAATTTACCTTTTTTTTTTTTTTTTTTTACAAATTAACATGAGATTTAATAAACAAAAAACCGAAAGAAGTAGAATTCATCCAATACCTGTGGGAATATTATAAGGAAGTTTGTAGTGGTTATATGCAAGTCTCCCATGTTGATTTTGTTCAATTAAAAAAAAAAAATTAAGCTGGTCTTGAAAATTAACGGTGTGCTTTGCTTTGTTTTTCACTCCTATAATTTCCTCAGTGAAAAAGCAGGCACCTATACTTAGACTATTTACATGTTAGTATAGTTTTTACACATACTTGATTACTTACTTAAATATATTTATAAGTTACCTTTTTTCTTTTCATTACCTTTACTAATAATGTCAACATATGTTCCACTATCATCATGTTTGTAGGTCATACGTTTGGCTACATTAATCGTCCCCCTTCTTTCTGCAAAAATTCATAGAGTTTTTATGAGAATTTAAAACTATGTTCTGATCTCTCTCCATCCAACTTTAAAGCTTTTAGACCTTTCAGCATAGCTGTAACATTATCTATTGGTTTTAGCCACTACAGCTTATGTACATGGCTCAAGTTAACAGCATTTTCTATCACATAAAATGATAAAGAAAGGTATATTCTTGCTTCCAACTGTCGCTGTTTTTTCAAGATTTCCTCACACCTTAAACTCTTCTGAAAAACATTCATAGAGGGATTTGGCTCAAGATTTATATTCACGTGTCTACATTTGAAAAAGGTTTCCAATATAGTCTGTAAATACCTAGTGCTTCCCTCATAGCTTTCTGGTGAAATTTGGTATGCCTCATGACATACCCTGACCTCCAGGTGCAAGTCCACCAGAGTACTGGTCTGCAGCATATCCCACATTGCATCTGTTGGCCATGTGCATGTGTCTTGGATGCCTCAAATCTGTTCAAATATCTGTATACTTACGTGTAAACAATTAAGCTGAAATTAGAGTTGACACAAGTAACACAATCTAAAAATAAATTAAAGGTCAGATAAAGGTGGATATGTACTGCAGGGTGAGCTGAGTACTCTACTGACTATTTTGACTTGGTGGGCAGCAGCACAAGGATCTAAACACGCTCCTATTATAAGCCAGGTAAGTGTCTCAGCAGGCTAAACATTAGTCTCTTGCTTGCTGAAAAATGTTAAATAGGCTCAGTTTTATCAAAGCTACACTAAATGAGATTTACATATATATATATTAGCACATATTCTGCTGGGGAAAAATAAATAATCTATCCATCTTTGGTCAACAGTTAGTCCATTAATGTTGCGTATTTCAGTTCTTTCTTAATCTTTTATTTCTCAGCACTTTCATTTCTACATGACTTAAATGTCTGTGTTAATTAATCCTCTATTAATGGACTCTAAGGCTTTTTTTTTTTTAAATATTGTTTGTTAATGTACAATGTCATAGCAGGAAATCTAATCACACATCATCTTAGTAAAGCACTTCAGGTTTGTCTGAAATTTTGATAAAACTGGAGCTATAGCAGGTTTATGTATGTCTTTGTCAGAATTTAATTTTTATCCTGAAGCAATTATCTTTCAAAATCAGTTTCTTTCTTACCTAATTCCAATTAACATCCCTGATTTCAGGCACCAATGAAAAGCACAGGGGACAATAAGGCAGTGTCAACAAACAAACAAACCAACTAAAACAAAATTAAAATACACCCAAAAAACAACAACAAAAAATTCTAATATGAAATTAACAGTATATAGTTGAAAATGAAAATTTCCTTTCAAAAACAGTAAAAATTCAAACATCATTTTTAACAAACGTATGTAATCCAATATATTCACATGAAGTAGATCTTGTTAAACTAACAAAGATTTGATTTTTCCTCTCAATAGACAGAATATATCTATTCGTTATGCAGTCTTCCCTGTTTCTGACTCATAGCAAGCTCTGTTATGAAAGAAAAAGAAAAAAAAAATGTGCCTTGATATTCTGAAGTTGCTTGCAAGAGCTTATAATGTTTAGAACAAACTTCTGCCACATTATTTTGAAGTTGTATGTCTTGGAGTTGCTAGCCTTACCAAAAGATATTCATAGATATCTAAATTGCTACTGGATTGAATATCTCCATTTTAAATTAAACGAACTTTTGAATTATTTTATAATATATTTTGTTAACTCTAAAGATACTTGGTTGCTTTTTTTGAAAAACTAAGACTATAGTGTAGTCATTGAACTAACAATGCAAGGACAGAATGAATTTTTACCCCTGTTATATTTCAGGAGAAGCCCTTGTTATAGTTTTAAGTGTGTTTTACTCAAACAGCAATACAAATATTACAAATATATTTAAGATACTAAAATATTTAGAGATACATTGAAGTATCTTATACATTTTTTAATCCTTTCTAATTTAGATAAAATTATATGAATATCAATATAGCTTGTGAAATTATACACTGAGTATCTACTGATATTACCTTTTCCTTTTTTTTAGGGGGCGGTTCCTTATTGTATAGCCATCAAGGTGTTAACTGCATGACTGATTACTCTTTTATTCTCATGCGTCTTCTGAAAGCAAGGTTATTGTGCATCTTGTAATTATTACCCAGCTTTTTAGACAGCAAATAAAATCTGAAACATGAAGAAAAGACGAAGTCCAATCCACATGGAGTGATATTTTTGTGACAGCAATGTTTCTTCTTTCCTTTTCCAATTACAAAATGTTATTTCGCTACTGGCTTTTCTATTAAATTTTTACAATAGTCCATTGACTCACAACCTATGGTACATATCTACATGTAGCAAACACTTCAGGTTATGCAGAACTCACCATTCTGAGGTACATAGTCTAACAATTGCTCATTAAGGCACAGCATCTTTAGGAATATAACTGAATTGCAAATGTGGATTTAAAAGCCAGAAATAGTTTTATTGGTGAAATGAATTATTGCTCTAAAAGTTTTATTCATTGGCACACATTGAATGAACACTTGTGTCATAACCCTGCAGACATATTTGAGTATGTATTTATTATCTACACTGACCCAAGCAGATAGGAGTGAAAATGAGTTTTTCAAATAATACAAATTAGCTGCAAAAATTTGAAAACTATTCAGAAAAGATGTAGCAGTCTTGTTTAATACAGTATGTAGTTATTTGCTGCACATACCCATAAACTCCCCTCCTCAGCCCACATACATTTTTTATCTTATTTGGTCATCAAGTTTACATGTGTTTAAAAGACAGAAAGGATATTCTGTAAAAATTCACATACAACATTTGAAGTTTTCAGAGTTCTGCTAAGTATTGAGCTGAAGTCTTTTTAGAGGTAGAATGTCAGACTCTCATAGTACTGTCAGAGATATTTCCTCTAACTCCAGACAACCCTGACTTCTCAGAAGTGGTAGGGTTTGTGTTCCACATCTCTTGTACCATCTGCGTCCCAGCTTTATCCTGGGGGAACTGCCACATTTTATTCCAACATCATCACTTCCCTGCTTGTTATAAGAAGGAAATTTCTTGGCCATGGTTTTGAATGGCGTGTAGAGCAAGATTAGGTCACATTATATGGCTGCTCAAGAGATGAGGCAGGAAACCTAGTGTCTTGTTTAAGCATGCATTGTGTATATGTACCAGACCCAGCTAGACAGCCCAAGAGGTTTGCCTGTTATGTTCCTCAACCTGATTACAGTTCATGTGCCAAGTGTAATATTCATTGCCTCCCACATAGCTTTTCTCACCTTATAATCTGCCTTACAGCATTAGGTCACTTCCCTCCTTTCCATTCTAGGCCCTTGTAGGAAAATTCGTTATCTACTGGTCAACTACTAAAATAAAATAGCTAAGAGAAAACAACACAGTCATGGAAGCATGATGCAGTCAGGGGTGACATGCCGCAAGAAGGCACGTTTCTCAGCACCAGTCCAGACACTGGGTATCTACTAGCATGTGATCCCATGTGTCTGTTCTGTCAACCTCAACATACATGACAAGAGGGTAGATATTGGCCTGAACAATGAGCTCTATGAAATTCAGCAAACCTAATGACGGCTTTATAAGTTTGTAATTCAGAGAGAGAAGGAGACAGAAAAAACAAGTGACTAGGCCATAAGGATCCAGGCAGGTAATACAGGGTTTATAGACAGATCTGTTTTGCAGGTCACAGAGTATGCTAGTTTGTGACAGACATTTATCCATGTACAGGAGAGACAACAGTCTTCAGAACATGAGGAACTTCTCCAAGTTCCTGTCATGACATCAAGCAGAAGTGCAACTCTACCGTACAATTTTTGCCCTCAGAATCATTATTCTTTCCCACAAGTTATTCTGAGACATGGTTTATCACAAAGGAGCTGAGAGGACACAGTAGATGGCAAGACAGTGGTGCTCCCTCAAACTTACATGGATCAAAAAGGAAGATCCAGAACATTCGTGATGTGTCTCCTAAAACACAGGATCACTAACCTCTTAAAAATCTGAAATATGTTGAAAAATATTTTAAAGGAACTGGTCAGGATAGCTGAGATAAAAACTGTGAAGAGAAGATGGTGGAAGGGGAAACAGGAAGAAATGATTGAATATTCAGTCTCAGTAGAACACAAAATCTACCACCCCAGACAGACAGGGTGCCACCAGTCATCTTCTCTAGATAACACGGTAACTCCCAGCTCCTGCTGGTTTTCTTCAAGCAATATGGAAGGAGTGGCTTGCATTGCAGCAAGAAACCACTGCTTATAGTATTGGCAGATGGTTAACACAGCTGGTGTCAGAAGATATCTGACAATAAACTACCAAGAAGTTCAAGAAAAACCAATATTGTCCAGAACACCATTTTTCATGAAAAAAATATTACATTATAGTCCTGTTCAAAATAGCAGCAGACAGATCTTCAATGTAATAAGTGTTATTTTTATTCAAATATCAGTTTAGACTTGTGATCACAAAGTTATCTCCACATGTTTTATTATATGTTTTCTTTAATACACGTAAAACTGTTTATACTGGTCTGATAATTAATTTAAATTAATTACATTTAAAAAAAACTAAACAAAACAAATGTGTGTGTGTGGTATTTATTTTACTATTTCTTTAGATATAAATATATTATTTCTGGTAACTGCGGGACAAGAGTGAAAAGTACCTGTGAAAAGAACTGAAGAAGGATCAAGGTTGAAAGGTAATTATTCATATGTAACCAAACTGTTGATTGAAAGGTGGGTTAATTCAGTAGCAATATTCCCCATGAGTTCTATGCTTACTAGATTGAACTGAACTCAGCATAAAGACTTATTTGTAGTATAAAACATAGATTTCAACATCCAAATTGTGTTATAGGATTCACACCGTTAATCTACTCACCTCACTAATCTCTTCAGGAAATTTACAGCTGCCACACACATTCTACACAGTTACTACTTATAGAATCATAGAATCATTTTCATTGGAAGAGGCCCTTAAGATCATCGAGTCCAACCGTTAACCGAACTCTGTCGCTAAACTATGTCCCTAGGAACCTCATCTATACCTCCTTTAAACACCTCCAGGGATGTTATGTGTATCTTTATAAAAAAGTATGTCTGTAACATAAAAAGGTGAGAAAAGTTTAAGAAATGAGCTGTTGTTATCTGGTCAAAATTAAAATTGCTATTCCTGCTAAACCAAGTAACAAAGCTCCAAGCAGGTCAAGACAAGTTCAGACAAAGCAAAGCTTTAGTCCTAAGATCTTGCAAACTCAGTACAAATCCTATGGCTTGTTGCTAGCAATGACAAAATCATATTACAGGGGTACAGGCTTACACAACATTGTTACCTCTTGTGCTCAGGTTAAAAAAAAAAAAAAAAANAAAAAAGCCTTTTTAAAAGATGGGGACTAAAATGAAGTGATTTCTCACCAATAAATCTACTGACAAGACTCCTTGTAGCCATGTCTGCCTCCTTAAACATAAATCCACATTCCTTAATATGTTTGAATAATAAAATAAAGGAACCAAAGTGATGTAGTAGTTTAGTCCTGGCTCTGCTTATGAGAAATTTAGTCTAATTGTAGTCTTCAATGTACTCAGCAGAAAAGTATCAATAGTTTTAATACAGAAAGAATTAGCTCTGGTCTTAATAAGCACTACAGAAAAATTTCTGTTCATGTATAAGCTATATATTAATTTATAAGCTTTGAATTTATTTTTTGCTACTTATTCCTTAGTAGCATTTGTAGTTATTTTGACTTGTAGCATCATTGTATATAATGCATGCCTATAATTGAATGGTAAAATTGTCATAAATTTAGATTAATGTGGCAAGTGTATAGTCAGCAATTCTATTGATTATTCTTTTTTTTTTAATTTGAGATTATGAATTCTTAGTACTTGCCTTGGCTTATAGTTAATGGGCTTATTAAAATAAAACTGTAAGTAGCCGTCAGCTGGTGCATTCAATTTACAGGATATCAGATTTTTCCAAAACAAATGATTCAATAGTAATGTAAATCGCATTTTGCCAATGCTGAAGTTATAATAACCCAATAACCAAAAATTACACTTGAAAAAATTACATTTGAAATTACTTAAAATTGTAAGTCTCTTGTTAAAAACCTTTTTTTAAGCTGCAGTTTAATTTAACAAGTAGCACTGCTTCCATCAGCCAAATAGTCTGGGCATTGTTAAGAGGTATTCTTTGCCCAAGGTAATTGTTATTTGGCTAATGATCTCTTTGGAAGCTATTGTAAGTTGAGCAGAAAGTAATTGGCACATTTAAGAAAATAATTTTCTTGCAAATCAGACATCACAAATGGTAGCCTAAGGCCCTAGATCTGAAAACGCTCCTTTATGTATGTGTTTAATTTACACATGAGTAATCCAGCTCCAGTCAAAGGCAAGGCTATCTGCTTGCTTTTGTTTGTTTTGCTTTTTTTAGTATTCATTATGCGTGTTTTATATGTAACAAATACTGGTGATTTCCATGTCCTTAGTGGATTTTAAAACTACATCCGAAAGAGAGAATGTAAGAGTGTACTCCGGTTTTGGAAAACGTATGTGTTCTGCAGTCATGGTCAGGCTCCGTACCGTGGAGAGGATATGAGTCCCCCACTCTCCAGCCTCAGGGGCTGTGGGTTGGACTGTAGCCACAAGAAGATTCGTTTACACAAAGGAAAGTCTAACAAAACGTAGCTTATAAAGAGATCAGCCTGCAATTTTGAAAATTTGGGGAAAAGTTGTGGGCTGTAGGCTGTGACTGTCACCCTGGCTAGAACGAAACCACCTTTTCTAAGTAGGAAGGTTTTACTGTTTCCCAGAGGTAGTCAAAGCCTATTTTACTCTAATCTCCTCTATAAAATATTGCTACATCTTCACCTTCAGGCGGTTTGGTTTTTTGTGTGTTTTTTTTTTTTTTTTTAAATTACATTCCTCCCATTGTGATTTTTACACTATAAAATCTGAATATGTATACTTAATACACACATACATATACTCACAGATATACAGGCACAAACACATGCAAGCTATCAGATATCCAATAATTAAATGTCTGTCTGAATAAAACATACTGATTGTAGAGTTACTGAATATCAGGAATTAAACACTGTTGCCAAGATTAGAAAGATAAAGTGCAATGATTTAATTTTGAAGATGAACACTGATTACACAAAAAGAAAAAAAAAGGATTAAAGTATTTCTGAAAAATCAATAAGATTGATTAAATTTTATATGTCTCTCTCCTTAAAGTGCCCGTGAATGGATTCTTATAACAACCTACAAGCTATATATTTTAGGAATAAAAATTTTTAAAATACGTTATTCGTGACTATTGTCAGGTTTGGTTTTTGGTTTTTGGTTTTTTTTTGTTTGTTTGTTTATTTTTGTTGTTGTTGTTGTTTTTCCTGTGTCTTTGGATGATTTCATTTTCCTTAAAACAGTTATTTTTGCTAGAATATATGTAAATATAAGTGCTTTTAAGATACAGCTATATTCTCGACTGGGACAGCTGATCGCAGCTGACCAAAGGGATATTCCATAACATATGATGTCATGCTCATCAATAAAAGCTGGGGGGAATGAAGGAGAAAACGGTGACCAGACAGAATATTTTACAAGCATGCTCACAAGGCCCAGATTGTAAAACCGGCTAAAATAGAAGAGAAAAAAACTGTTGTAGGTGAGAAACAAGGTGTTAACATGTCCTCTCTGTCTTCACAGATAGTTTGAAATTTAGAATCAATGTCTTATTTAAAAAAAAAAAAAAAAAAACCAAAAAAACCCAAACCAAACAAACAAACAACCAAAACCAAAACCACACACACAAAAACAACAAACAAAAAACACTTTGGAAGTTAAAAGCCTGGTATTCCACAATATTTGTAAGTACTCTAAATAGTTATTAAAGTGTGAAATGAAACCTCTTTCTCCTTATTCTTGCGCAAATGAATTTGTAGAGCTGGCCATATGGTACAAAACCTGAACTATTGAAAGTGACTTACGTATTGATACTAGCTTACTACTTTCCCCAAAATGATTGCTATTATTGTTATAGATGTTTATAAAACACCCTGAATGTGGAGGATGTTCAAGAAGCAAAATTATTTGATGCGACTACTTAACATAGCATCATTGCAATCACACAGTTTTGACTATGAAAAAGTACATATATATAGATTTTGACTGTATGTATAAATATTGTCTGTTTTCTGTGGACTATGTATTTGGTGCCTGCTAAGAGGCAAAATGTTTATTAAAAGGGTGAATACCTTAGTAAAGATGACATCAGAAAATGGTATATGACCATTAAAGTGCAAGTCCATTGCTAAGTCCAAAACAGAGGAGGGAAAGTAGTGGTACATTTTAAAATATATACCTTTTTGATATAACCACAATGTTTGATAGTCATTCAAATGAGGTTTCATCTCCCCCTAGTGGAAGGAGCTCTGTGGCACCTAACACCTGATTTCCTCCTTCCACCCTTATTTTTGCATAAAATTTTGTGATTAGTTTAGTTTTCTGTGCAACAGAATTTAAAACTCATCGGATCAGATATAATTTCTCACAGTGGTGCATACCATTATACTTTCCTCCATAAAGCTTTACCAAGTAGTAATAAGATTAAACAGGCATTTTTTTCAGATAATTAGGAGTTTAAGTGACTGCATGAAAAGAGGAAATTCTCTTATCTATAGGCAGTTTATCTGTATGATTTCAAACTACCTTTTTAACATCATATTTAATTACCTCTCTTTCAGAATAATGGAGTAGCATATCCATTTTTTATGTCAGGTTATAAAAGAGGGCTTAATCTGTATTTCCATAATTCACTGGATCCCTATGGAATCTTTCAATTTTTTACCTTTTCAAAAAAAAAAAAAAAAAAATTGAGAGGTCATTTGAAATCCTCCCATAAATTATTACACAATCTGTGTAAGGGATTAGGATGTAAAGTTTAACTTCCAAAATCAAGAGAGTTGGGTGAGGTTGAGAAAGCTTTAAATTTTTTGTCCGTATATTTTAGAATCCTTTTACATGATTCTTACATTGGCAAAGTGAAGAACAGCAAGATATTATTCTGAGTAAGCTAGATACACTAGAGTGACAATACACTAAAAATAGAATCCAACAATAAGCTCCTTTAAGAAGCTTTCTGTCTGAAAAGTTATTTAATAACATAGTTGAACAAGAAAAAAATTCTGTCAGACTACTTTTCAAATATCCAGTTATATACTGGAACTAAGACCTACTTGAAGTTTGACTTTTTTTATTTTTTCTTTTTCTGTTGTTATTTTCTTTACTTGGTAAAAGATAAATACTCATCTTAAGCAAGGATTGATTTTCGTTGCATATTAGCTTTAAACATGTCTTTTAAGCACAAATTCAAATATTTTCTGGAGTTAGGTCTATTGCTTAAAAAAGCTGTTGAATAAGGAGTTTGTCATAGCTAATC
This sequence comes from Pampusana beccarii, assembly GCA_013399365.1. NCBI lineage: Eukaryota > Metazoa > Chordata > Aves > Columbiformes > Columbidae > Pampusana > Pampusana beccarii. The sequence goes on from VWYH01002029.1 coordinate 380,804, forward strand.
AACCATATATGAATTTTTAGGTGATATCATAACAAGAGATATTTTTTATCACAGTTTTTGGACATATATTTTGAAAAGTTGTAGAAATGTGATCTTTCTACACAGTATGATGAACAACTTTTTAAGACTACTTTCCTGGATACATTCTCCATATTATAGGTATCTAAATTACTTAGTCACCTGAGATATTTGTGTAGCCCATAGAGGGAAGTTGGCATGTTTCACTTCAGGCACAACCACATCATCTTAATTGAGCTTTTAATCACTCTCTGGAAATGTTTACTCTCTCTTCTTGTACAGGAATCCTGAATTTGGGATACTTAGCAAGGTACCTTAAAATAGCTGAAGCTAATTTAAGGAATGACTGGCTAGACAAGGGGTCAAGAAGGCTTTCTCCATGTTAGTCCAGAAGGAACCATAAGGATTTTCTTGTTTATCTCTACATGAAAGTGAGAACTATTGTAATATCTCATTTAACTAAATAATTTTCATGACTAGGGTTTTAACTTCAGCATTTCATCCATTTTTGTGAGAACTGAAATGGAACAGTTTAACCGAAATGGTAGTACTACACACAGGAATAGCCAGATGACAGTTTATAGTCCATGATAGACTGAAGACTACAGTTCGCTTAAAAAAAAAAAAAAAAAAAGCAAACAATAATAAATAAATATTTGGATTGAACTTTGAAGTTGGCCCTGCTTTGAGTGGCCTGAACCAGACACCCCCTGTGCCCCCTTCTGACAACTGTCAAACCTCTGATTCTATTTCTAGGTTCAGCTAGCAACTGAACTGAATAAATACAGAGCAGAAAACATTATATAAAGGCTGAGATTTGTTTATCCTGGAGGAGAGGAACCAAAGGGTGGGAAATCTAAGGAGACACTAATTTCATTCTTCAGGGCTCTAATGTCTGGTTATACAGAAAAAAGGAGTTAGACTTTTCGCAGTGGTACACAGGAAAAGAACAAGAGGCAGCACAGTTTGAAGCAAGGGAAATGCTGGCAGCTCAGAAAACTCTTCCTGATGAGGGTAATAAAGTACTGGGAGTTGCTCAGAGAAGTTGAGGAATTTACATCCCTGGAACTATTCTGGACTCAAGTGGATAGTTTCTGAGCAATCCGACCTGATATTGAAGTTGGGCTTGCTTCCAGTGTGAGTTTCTGCTAGATGATCTTTCAAGAACTCTATAAGGGTATTATAGAGGTTGATACAAGGTTTTCTTAGTTTATTGTTTCTTCCTTTAATACTTTTATTTTCCTCTCACATGTGAAATAAATTTCTTATAAGAAATACCTCTTGTTGATCATTCTGTAATGATGCAATTGTCATGGTCCACGACCAAATGAATATATGGAGAAAAAATGAATTTGGACTCTAAAAAGCTTTAATCACAGATATATGCAATTTTAGAAATTAATTGACTCAATGGGAGAGATGACAGTCTGAGAGGCAAGTTATGTAGTTCACATAGTGTTTACTTACACAGCTTTCCTGTGCCATAGAAAAAACCAGGCAGTCCAGAATGAGAGTTTGGGGGTAAGCACAGGGGGTTCAGATACGCCTGGTACAGGGTCATCAGTCCCCCAGTGTCTCTCTGGTTCCTGGGTTCCCTCAGAATTCTTTACTTTCCCTAATTACAGCATTAGATAAAGACTGCCACCTTGGTGTCAGGTGTTCAAGCTGCACGGTTGCTCTCTAACTTTGTGTTGCTGTTTATGGCAGCCAAAAGAAGATGCTTCTGGACATGCTGTCATTCTTGATGATAGGTGGTTTGCATAGTTTGGGTATGCATTTCCTTGAGCTCACAAAAACTATTCCAGGTTCATTCTGTCATTTGGAACAAGGGGTGGGTCATGTATTGACTACTTAAACAAAAGGTTGATTAAAGTTCACATGCTTATGCTAATAGCTGTGTTAACCAAGCCTAACTCATCATAACTGTCACAGTAATAAATGAGCGTTACTAAAAATGGCAGCTGTCCAGGAGTGAGTGAATGTGTTCTAAATGCTTTGTCTCTGTGTAAGGTGAAAATGCTTAAAATTTCTTCAGGGATTAATTCTTTCAAGAGTTAGTGGCTGAAGGTCTGTGATATATCAGCTGAGTATGTTGAAATCTACTTGAATTATATTAATATATGGATCATAGAATAATAGAATCCGAACAGTTGGGGTTGGAAGGGACCTTCAAAGGTCATCTAGTCCAATGCCCCTGCAACGAGCAGGGACATCTTCAACTAGATCAGGTTGCTCAGAGCCCCGTCCAGCCTGGCCTTGAATGTCTCCAGGGATGGGGCATCTACCACCTCTCTGGCTAACCTGCTCCAGTACTTTACCACCCTCATTGTAAAAAATTTCTTCCTCATGTCTAACCTGAATCTCCTCCCTTCTAGTTTAAAACCACTGCCCCTTGTCCTGTCATAACATGCCCTTCTAAAAAGCTTGTCCTCATAAGGATCACCCTATTTCTATTCATGCAAACTATTAGTTACATTATTTTAATTTGGTAAATGAAATTTCTCTGTTCACTTGAACCTCTTCGAAGAAAATGAGGAGATACCCAAAGAACAATCTGTTTATTTTTTTGTGTTTTAAAGATCATGAAATTAAACTGCTATCTACAGACTATGGATTGCTCAGAAAGTGATACTGGACAGGCAGGGAGTCCTCTTGACACATAGTTTCCCCCTTGTGCTCTACCTCCTTTCTATGTCTTCTCTACCAGGCTGTGGTGGACAGCTTCTGACTAGTCAGTCCTGGTGGGCCTGAAAGGTAGGCTAATGATTTGCCTGACAATCTGAAATGTGAGGAACCTTGGTAATTTATGTAAGCTATTTTCCATCTCTTGCTGAGCTCACTGTTTCAGACTCATTTGCCTGGTTCTTAAAAAAGGTCTTGAGCATGCCATAGCGCAGTTTAAGAAGAAAGTTTAGACAAACCCTAAATATTCATCAGAATTTTCCTTAAAAAAAAAAAAAATAATAGCGTATAGTAGCTATGTTTCTATTGGAAAAATATACAGAAACAGGGAAAGTTCCCAGGCACTGGGACTCAGTCAACTATCCTGTTAAACTGCTGACATGGTGCCTGCCACAGTTTAGCCTGTGCTAGCTGGTTTTCTCTCAGAAAATTCCAAATCATCATTTGAGCATTAGCACTGACTGGAGCCAACTCATACTAGATATCTCTGTGCTTTGGAAAGGGAGATTATTCAACCATAGGAACATTTTTTTCCTACTGTTTTGGGGGCTTTGTAAGTTTTGCTATTTCATGTCTGTTTACCTCATCACCCAAATGTAATTAATTTATTATTAATGTTATAATCCATGAAGTCCTGGCACATGGAAAAAAAGTAGCAGGATGGTGCCATGTAACTATCCAATACAATATATTATAGAGTGAACGGTTGTGTCGATGAGGTGAATATTCCCTGCAATGCATCCTTCAATTCTGGCACTAAGTGTATTTTGCCTTGGTCGCATCTCCATGTTGTACGTACCTGTGTTAGCTCACCACCCCACTGCACTTACAGATTTCCTTCCAGAGGGAGGAAGAAAAATATATGTTCTAACAGGTCTCTTCACTGAGATGGCTGGAGCATATTTTCTTTGCAAATGAAATAAGACCAGAGAGTCCAATCTGCCTAGAGTAGAATTGTACTGAAATGTAGATCCAGCCGCAGGGTGTGCTGGAGATTTTTGGATGTTAGACCGTGAAAAATAATTGAAGAATTTTCATGAGGTGTATAAAAGCCTTAAAGCATCCATATTTCATCACTAATATTCATGTAATGAAAAATGAAAAATAAATATTCAAATTAGTTAGCAGAAAGGAAGATGTGGGAAATACAGCAATACATTTCTATAAAGCATCCAGACCCAAGGAAAAGAGAAAGAATGGTGTTGAACTAGCTCTATTTGCTGATTAAGAAGGGAGGAGAAACCCCAAGAACACTTCAGCATTCCTGGGCCAAGACTTTCACTAATTGAAAAGAACTCACATGATATTTGCTTAATATCTGATATATTTATTTGAATCTGTTCACAAACATGACACAGTTACCGCTCCTTAATTGGCTGAGATGTAAGTGCTGAATAGCAGGGGTCTTGCAGATCAGAAATTAAGTGCAATGGCAAAGCTGTACATGAAAAATCTACCAATATATTCCACACAATGGTTTGCACTGGAACAGGCTCCCCAGGGGAGCAGTCAAGGCCCCAAGCCTGGCAGTGTTCAAGAAGAGAGAGGACGATGCCCTCAGACACATGGTGTGAACTGTGGGGTTGTCATAAGCAGGGACAGGAGCTGGACTTGGTGATCTTTGTGGGTCTCTTCCAACTCAGAAGATTCTATGATTCTACAAAATCATACCAGTGTTATTAATCTCATACTTCCAGAAACATTTACATTTTCTGTCAGTTATTATGGTTTTAATCACATTCCATTTGATGGGGTTTTTTTTAAAGAAAACATAGAATTTTGCATAACTAATAAAGTAAATAGTATATACGTTGAGAACTTCATTATCTTTACTAAATGTTAAAAGCTTGTTCAGGTTAGCTATTTTAAGAGTGGATTTTAATTTTCTTTGAGATCACAGCCTGTCCTAAATTTCTTTCAAGACCTCCTTACAATTACTGTATTAAACATTTGCTGTGCTTGAGAGTTAGTGATAATTTCATTAAAGTACATTAACCACTTTAACACGGAAATAGTGTGACTAACATATATAAATGTGGTTTGATTCTTTCTTATATTAGGAAAACACATGAGTTTATCAACATTTTTATATATATTATGGCATTAAATAATGAAAACTCATGATATTAATATTTTAATGTAACATTTATATGACCTCTTTAATACAGTTAAGTATAGCTTATTAGCTAGTCACCCACATGTGCATCTGCATTTCCCTGGGCTTGGAGACTAAGCAGAACAGAACTAATTCAGTTTAGCTATGCAAAAGAACAGAACTTCAGTGGCCTGTTTATGAGAAACTGTCTCTTTTTGTGTAGCATATGTCATAGAAGATCTTTTCTACTGACAAGAGAATAAATCAAAAATATTCATGAGTTCGTTTGTTTACCAGTTAACATCTGCAGTTATATGGAGATCCACTCGTAACAATAAGTGAGATTACAAAATTTCACAGTGAAAAACAATAAATATAACCTATATTTGAATATAAAGTAAACTATTCAAAATTTACAAAGAAATAAGATTCTTAAAATAATTTCAGAAGTTCTTGAAAAAAATATTCTGGAAATATAAAATAATTCTATTTTTAAATTGCATAAAATAAAATGGTGCATAATTTGAAACTCCTGCATAACTCATAATATTAGCATAATGAAGATTACGCGGGAGTTATATTACTGAAATAACATGTTATTATACAGTTTATATGTGATGGTGATCATAATTTGATATTATGGTAAGGCAGGCTAACATTAGAAGGATACACAAAAAATATTTTTTAATGAGACATGGGCTTTCTTTGTATGGCTCTTTCAAATTAGAAAAAATGTTCTGTCTGGAAATTTTTTTCAGCTGTGTTTTCTCATTTTCATATAATAGTTCTGAATGTTTTAAATGCTTTTTCAAAATTTAACTTTCAAAAATAAAACGTGGAACACTACAAGGTTACTAAGAACATCTGAAATGTAGTTATATTAACTTTCCATATATTTTTTCCATTACTGATATTATCATATTCCCTTAATGTCAACTTTTTAGCCAGTAATTCCTGTGACACAACACTAATTTAAAAAAAAGTAGAAAAGTCATTATGCTAAGCAAGTAATCACACAGTAAGAGAGAACACTATTAAGGGTAGTTGATGCTGCAGGGTAAATCTGTTTCAAAAATTATGCTGGGAAAGAAAAGCATAGACAGAAGCCAAATACATGATGTGCATTAATCTAAATACTAAAATGGGAGACATGAGAAGTGGATACATTTTCCCTGAAGAAAATTTTCTGCTAGTCTTTGGGTTGATGGAAATTTCTCTTCCTATCTCTTGAATGCACTGAGATGGCTCTTTTTAACTCAAATCCAACAAAATTACTCTGCAGGCTCTGCTCATAAAAATTAGTATGTCAGTTATACATCTGCACATCTGTGTTGTCCTATTGTGATTTCACAATCTGCTTACTATTTACTCCTTGTTATAATTCTGCTCATTTTTATAATATGAACAGATTTTAGGGAAGATTTTTTTTTTTTTTTTTTTAATTCATTAGACGTTGGTCTGGTTTGTTTTTTGAGTTTTTGTTTTGTTTGCTTTTGGTTGCTTTTGGTTTTGGTTTTGGTATTGGTTTTGGTTTGGGGGGGGGGGTTAGTAAGGATCTCATACATGGCACGGCAGGATTATTTGAGGTACTTTCAGGGTCAGATTGTATACAAATTCTGCATAGAACATTTGAGGTTTTGTAGGAATTAAACTTAAGTTTCCAGGACAGCATAGCTCCTTTAAATAAAATAAACTAATAGCAGTAATAACAAATTATTGCAACCATAATGACATTTTTGCCGTGCTACATTTTCTGTAAAATATATACAGAAACACACGACTGAAATAGACACTGTTGCATGTGAAAGGTATTTGTTTGTATGTTTGTCTGTTTTCCCTATAAATGTTTGCTATTTGTATCCTATGCATTAATATGTTTTGGGAATATGTGTTTTTGCAGTGAAACAACTTCTGTTTTATTTCCATTTTTCTTGACCAGTAGAACTGTCAACATTACAGAATATGACAGCAGATTCAGCTCAAGTTAGCTGAAAAAGGTAGCTTTTGACTATAACTCTTTTGTAACACTCTTCCCAAGTTTCCAGCTACATGTCTATGTAACTCAGTGGTGAAAGAAGCAAGAATGTGCCTATACTATGAGGCATGCTCTACTTTAACAGGAAAATAAGAAGTTATGAAAATATAAGTTACCTCACTTACAGAACTTCATACTTAGAATCTTTTGCTTAAGAAACTCAAAACACTTTCTCACCATTAAGTAATAGTCACAACGTAGAATCGTATAATGGTTTGTGTTGGAAGGGACCTCTAAAGACCATCCAGTCCAATCTCCTTGTCATGGGCAAAGACATACTGTCACTACAGAGTCTGCTAAAAAGGCTTTCTAATAAGCCCCCTTTAAGTATTGAAAGGCCATGGCTTTTGAAATGTAAGAGAGAGTGGCTTGGTAACTACATTAGCCAATTCTCTCAAGACCGTGGGATCCCACTCCTTGAGTCCCATGGACTTGTGTATGTACAGGTTCTTCAAGTGGTTTCAAACCTGATCTTCTCCTATGAGGGCAGGGACTTCTCTCCCCTGGTCCCTGCTTTGAAGTTCACGGGCTTGAGAAACATGGCAAGAGTAATTACCATTTAAAAATGAGGCAAGAAAAAATTGCTGAGTACCTCAGCATTCTGCATGTACATAGTCACTAGTTCTTTCTTATTTATTTGGAAGGTACTTCAAAAAAAAAAATCTTCCTTTTCTGGCCACCATACATGTGGAAGCCCTTGTTAATCACCCTTTGCATCCCTTGCCAAGTTCAGTTCCATCTGTGCCTTAGCTCTTCTTATCTCATCCCTACACATCCAGGCAACATCCTTATACTCTTCCCAGGATACATGTCCCTCGTTCTACTGCCTGTGCACTTCCTTTCTTCCATCCATGTATTCTTGCAGGCATATGTCTACCCTCCTAGAGATGCAGAAACAAGAATTGCATCAAAATTGCCCATTACACCTCGAATGCAGGCACACAGAGCAGAGAGGTGTATTTCTGTTTAATGATGATGTAACAATATGGGGTACCCTAATGATCCACTCTGCTTACTGGTGCCCTGTTGCAATGTAAGGCAAAATGTAAAGATATCTATGACTATGTTTTGAGTCATGGGAAGCTGAAATAGGTTCTTAGAAAACTCTAAAAATATACAAGTCCTGAAACCAGTTCCACTTAGCTCCTGAAGCTGCATTTCTTTAGTGACCAATAATAAAACATTTATGTACCCTTGGGGCCTTTGATATCAAGCTCTGAGTGTACCTTCAAGACTTCTGCTACCATCTTTTGCTTATACTCTCAGGAGTACCTGCTACAAAAGTGAATAAAAAAGATGATAGCTCTATTTAAAACATTAAACCCTACAAGCCTTTGAAAAATAAATGGTAAAGAGGATTTTGTGGCTGTTCTGGGCCTCATAAATACATTCTCAGGTATAGATTCTAGATCCCATGTCTGAATTTCCTCCATTCACTTTTCCAGGTGACTAGTCCAACCACCATCATCATGTAATCAGAGATGCAGCTGGGCAAAAGTACTTCCATTCTAATGGAAGTACTTCCATTCTAATAAACATCTCTGCAAAACACAGTCTTCAAGGTACATTTCTTGGTTTGGTTTGATCTCATTGCTTGATCTTGATTTGGTTCTTGGTTTGATCTCGCTGATAATCAGCTCAGTGTGGTTAATGTTGAAATGGGCAAGCTTTATGCTCTCTCATGTATTATTTGTTGGTTGGTTGGTTGTTTTTGGTTTGTGCTTGATGCTGCAAATAACTACAGCTCTCTGGATTTATTTTGAAAAGAAAGTACCTAAGATAATGTCATCCATGTCTCATCAGGTTGTTGTCCATGTAGGATGTGCTCAGGGAAGAAAGACTTGGGGACTGCACAATAGAAAACACCTGCCCCTTAGCAAACACCATCCCTTTGAGATCCCATTCTCTGGCCTTACATAGAACTCCCTTGATGTGAATAGCTCAGTATGCAAAACATACTGAGCAAAAAAAGCTCCACGATTGTACTTGACAAGTTACACTCACCTGGCTTATAGGAATGGAAAACAATTTAATTCTTTAACAATAAATTAAAATAACAATCCAATAAGCTTCCTAATAAAACATTATCCCAAAAAGTACAGAATCAGCTTATTAATACTGCAAAAAAAAAAGAGTGAGTTCTGGCTACCAGCTGGGGTAGTAGAATTTTTCATTAAAAATTTTAAAAGAAATCAATGTACAAAAATATTAATGAGTCTATAAAATGTGGCATATTTACATATCATTTCTTAAATAGTATATTTAGTAATTTTTTTTTTTAGATTTTTATATATATAATGCCTTTAGTAAGGATTATTTGTATATTTGAATAAAATATAAGATATTGTGTATACCTCAGCCATATAATACACAATTTAAGTAAACTATAAAACCCAAAACATAAATGAGTTGGAAATTACACTTCAAAATAGTTTTCAAAATTTGTTATAATTTCATTACATAAATGTCAGGAAATATGAAGGTATTTTAAAAATACAGACATTTATTTTATTTTTCCTTATAAGATTTAAAATAATTGATGAATAAGAGGAAAAATACTTTTGGCATTGAAATACTGTTTCTTGCTATTAAAATATGAACTGTACTTTCATAAATTTCAGAGCAAGTAAGAATATGTGTTAACAGAAAGTATATCACAGCATATAGGAAAATAATATTTTAGGAGCATTTTATGTAAGTTATATCTATGGAACTGAATGAGAATTGCCTTCCTTCTATAAGATTTCACCTTTCCTGTAGAATTTTATGGCAGTTCTTTCCTCTATTATATTTTACAGGAAGCTAAAAAAAGCCCTCCAGAACAGGTACTAAGTTGTAAAAGACTTTTTCCATAAAGGTTAGTGAATCCCTAAGGACTTCTTAAAGGCACTGAAGCAAAATGCATGATGCTGGTGTGGTGAAAATCATAAATTTTATGTAGAGAACTTCTGACTCAAGAATCAGTATGTGCCTGATTCCCAAGACACTGCATTATGTCAGCCAGTGTTTAACTTGAAGAAGGAATTCACCCACTTCTGGTACAACATTATGTGTTGTATGTATTTAGTGGCTGACTACTCTTCTTGACCAGCTAAAGTAATTCTGAAGATCTGATGGTGAAATGAAGGACTAAATTGAATCACTGTATGCATATATGTCAACAGAAGTATTCTGCCGTTAAATCAAGGGTCTTAGTTGTTTTCTGATCTCATACATATTGCATGAAGTATAACCTGCAAATAGAATCATGTAAACAACACTGTTCATAGTCAAGCCCACTACAGTATATTTCAACTATTGTCTATTTATAGAACCATAGTATGGTTTGGGTGGAAAGGGACCTTTACAGATTGTTTAGTCCAACACCCCTGCCATGTTCAGGGGCAGCTTTCACTAAATCAGGTTGCTTAAAGCCTCATCTAACCTGGCCTTGAAAACTTCCAGGAAGGGAGCACCCGCAACTTCTCTGGGCAACCTGTTTCAGTGTTTCACAACTCTCACTGTTATATATTTCTTCTTAATATATAATCTAATTCTTCCCTCTTTCAGTTTAAAACTGTTACACTCCCTAACAAAAAGTCCCCATCTTTCCTGTAGGCCCCCTTTAAAGCTCCTCAGAGCCTTCTCCTTCCTCTAGGCTAAACAACCCCAGGTCTCAGCCTGTCCCCTGAACATCCTGCAGCCCTCCTCTGGACTAGTTCAAGTAGGTCCATGACTTTCTTATGCTGTGACTGAACACAGTACTCCAGGTCAGGTCTCATGAGATCAGAGTAAAGGGAGACTCACTTCATTCTACGTGCTGGTCATACTTTTTTAAATGCAGCTCAGGATTTGATTGTCTTTATGGGCTGTGAGTGCACATCGCCAGCCCATATTCAGTTTTTCATCCACCAGTGCATCCAAGTCCTCTGCAGGGCTGCCCTCAAACCACTCATCGCCCAGCCTATATCCATGTTTGAGATTGCCCAAACCCAAATGCAGGACCTTGTACTTGGCCTTGTTGAACTTAATGAGATTCACATGGGTCCACTTCTCTAGCCTGTCAAGGTCCTTCTGGGTGGCATCTCTTCCCTCTAGAGTATCAACCACAATACTCAGCTTGGAGTCATCCACAAACTTTCTCAGGGTGCACTTGTATAAATATTAGCACACTGCATCTAGAAATTCTCCTCTTGTCTATGATATATTTTAATCAACTAGAAAGAGCCCAGACAGCAGATTTGGCTTTAGAAAAAAATATATGTTAACCAATTAAACATAACCATGGAAGTCCTCTGAGTATGTCTATTCTACTAAATACCTGAAGGCCAAAGATTATCAGTGGCCCTGAAGTGAAGAGATCAAGCTGCTCATGACTCCAAGACTTCCAGATAGTTCCTTCTAAAGCAGATTTGTCTAAGAAAGAACTAATTGGATTGGACTTAGCTAATGTGCTTTCTTGTTACCATGCTATAAGCAAATATTTGCTTCCCATTAGGATTTGAAAGTGTGTCACTTGAAAGAAGGTAGATGAAAACTCCTACTTGGGATGTAATACTCTCCAGAGAAGTTACATTTTTAAAGTCTTTCATAATCTTTACTATTTTTTCTGTAGCAATAATTCCTTGCATGCCCATCAAAGTTTATCTTAAAAAGACTTATTAATGCCAGTTCTGCTTAGGACCATAGAAATGCTGGTTATAGGCTGATCAAGACTCCTGACTAGTCTTCTTAGATAAGTTATTCTGAGTGTGACAGTCATTCTCTTTAAAATATTCCCTTCAGGGAAGTATAATATAGTAACTGGTGCTTTCTTGTGATTGAAATGAAGCTTTGAAATAAGTTCTTTTATCCTTGTCCCAAAAAGGAAAGAATGGAGTAGGAAGACCGCAGGAAAATAATTCAAGCATGGGGTTAGATAAACCTTCACATAAAAGATCTGCTATGGATATTACTGCATCCATTATAATTAACTCATTAGCTGTGGTTTTTGGCTCTGATGCACTTACAGAGTCTGGACACCCCGACACCACTTCTGGATTTACTATGAAAGACTATGTATAGCAAGTTACATGGGCCAAATATATATAGATATAGATATAGATATATATATACACGTATTTATACCTATCTCTGCATATACATGAAGGATAATTCTGTGTAAAGAAACAAGATTTAACTTGACAGGCACAAATGTAGCTAAAATTACACTCATCTATTTGAAGTATAATATTCAAACTGGATTCCAGTGATTGTGAAATAGTCTTAAAAATACTTCATTTCTTTTAGTATGTCTCATTGGTTTGTCATAGCTTGTTGCAGTAATACTATTCAGGACAGTTTGTGACCTGACACAATGCGACATTTTCTGACCAAAAAGCAACATGACTTCATACAGAATGTCAGAAATTTACATTAAACACATGATTTGTTTTGAACTATCAATACGAATTTCAACTAGGAAGTATGATTTCAGTTTGCAAAAATGCTAGAAATTCCAACTCTGTGCTGCTATATTTGGGACTTTAGAATATCCCAGTTAATCAAAAGATTACAGAGAAATTTAACAATTAATTGGAGATGAAGCTTAATTTAAACCATATCTATGAATTTATCTACAATGTTAGTGCGAAAACATAATTGCAATGTTAAAATAAAAATTCAAATATTGTTTCACTCAATGGTAAATCAATATTTTCAGCTTTCTTCATTACCTCCTAAATGATAAAAAAATCTGTTTGTTGCATGTCCTGTTAATTACTGTTCCCAGATTTTTACCTGCTAGTGCTGTCTGCACAGGACATCAACTTAAATTACTTTAATTTCTCATTTCACTGGAGACTTTAGGGAGTGATTCATTAATCACCAACAATTTTTCTATAATTTCTGTTATGACTAAAAGAAGAAAAAAGGTATTATGAACAATAGTCTTACTAGCTGATACATTTTTACTCCCTCTTATAATGTGTATTTTCACAGTGTTGTTGTTCTATAGCTACTTTATTAAAATACCACTTATAACAATAAAGTTTATGGATGAAAGCATAGTTTCAGAGAAATTTACTTAAAAATAGATATGGAGAAGCAAATAAACTTATTTTATAAAAAAGGTATTTTACTTCAGATAAAAGCTTTTTCATACAACATAACAAGAAGGAACAGTCAGCTTAAGATGAAGACATTTGCCTTCCTCAGCTTTTATTTGTCTCATTAAATGCAACTAAATCATAAAATAGACATACGAAGGAATTTTAAAATAGCTGCTCAAAGGTCATTTTACCTAAACCTGAAATATATCTCCAGAAAAGCAGGGTTGGACTGTACATGATACAAACCTTCTTGACACAGAGAGGAATGGTAAAAATATTTAGTCAGAGTAGCCCTTCAGACTTATCTGGGACACACAGTGAGATTCAGACCATTAAATTTGGGAATTTATATTTCTATTTTGCACATGTGGATGCATTTTAAAGTAAATGGTTTAATTAATATTGAATCAACTGAAACATTTAATGCCCATTTTTGATCATTTATTCTAAAAGGAAATTTAGTAACTTCTTTCAAAAGGCAAGTTCATCCATTAGCAATGCAAAACCAGGTGCAAGCTAGATGCTTAAATTGGTATATCTAGCTTTACATCATAATCTGTAGCTGTATTGAATCATAATACAAAAAAATTGTTCTTTTTTATTGCACATGAAGGAGAAAAATCTCTAAGAGATAGGTAGCAGAATAATAGAGCTCTGTGTGCTATGGTACTGATACAACACTGAGAAAGAAGAACACCAAACATCCATTCTATCTTCAGTAGGGCCTCATCTTACAATATTTACTCCAGCATCTCAAAAGATTTCATATTATGTATAAAAATATTTGAGGACTAAAGGCTGAACATTAAAAATCTGTAATTTCTTTATTAGTTTAGTGTCTTATGAGGAATAAAATGACCTCATATAGTCGTGGTATCTATAACATATTATGGAGTTAAAAAGGTCAGTGTTAGTGGTAATTTATAATCCAGAAGTATCTATAAAGACTTCAATATAGATATTTCAAATATATTAAGTATACTTTGTTATATCAACCCTTTTAAAGTTGAGGTTTGAATGTTTTAAACATTTTAAACATTCTGCTGATGTCATAAAAGCTATCCTTTAATTTTCTTTGCATTACTTGGTGCATATTGGTGATATGCCTTTCAACTGTTTACAGCATGAGTCTTCTTTACGAAGTTTCAGTGGTTCTAAAAAGAACAGATAGTCCTAGAATGAATACTGGCAAGGAAGCTTGATACAAGTTCAGGTCTCTAGAATAGTGCTTTCCAGACAGACATGTTCCCAGCTTTCAATTCATCATCTGTACCTACCAACTAAAGATATGTTGCTGTTCAAATATCACAGACATTCAGATATCAACATATATTCAAAGTATTAAGTTTATACTGTTGTTTTCAAGTGTTTACTGCATAAGGTTTATTTGTTTATGTCCTCTCCTCTCCTCTCATCAGAAGGCATCTTCTGTTATTTATTTATTAGCACCTGTAATTTTGTGAACATGTCTGAATCTCAATTGTGTTGCTTTATTTTTTTTTTCAGGAGATTTTTCTTTAGTTTTTTTTCCTTTGTGATTCTTCAATTCTGTTAATATTCTACCCATGTTGGTATAGCTGCTGGCAAAATATTTTCTTTGACTTCAAAGATTACTTTTTCTAGACATCTTTTAAATAATGAACATATTTATTCTATGTCCTCTCTGACTTGAGCCTAAGATATTACCTTTTAGTTATAAATTACAGCAAACTTTGAATAAAAGTTTCTTAATTTAGATAAGATTTTAAATAATTTTCATGCACAGTTGAGTTAGGTTCATAACTTCAGGTCTATCAAAGTTTTGTTAAACAAGAGATATGCTATGAATTCTGTGGGGTTTCTTCTGCTTTAACTCTCTCAAGGTTGTAATGGGAATGCTCATTTCTTATTGATTTGAACACAAAACAACACCTTGTTAGCTCAGATACAATTCTCTCAAAAAGTAGCCAGGAGAGCAGCTCCCAGCAGCAACTCATGTTACTTGCTTTATTGAAGTGCACAATGGTGGTGTCCTGGTTTTGTTAAAAACAGGACCAGTTTTAGTGGTTCACTCTTTTAGTGAATTTTCCTTTCAGCTAAGTTCTTCTAAGTAACTGCACTTTTCTGAAATTGGATACATGTTTTTCCAGACATAGCAATGGAATGCAAGGTTGCTGATAAGAATGCACGTCCTGTATTTGCAAGGAGGGGCGAACTGAACAAGTGACTAAGATTGACCAACTAAGTATTCCATCCCATCCATGTCATAACACGATATAAAAGTGGGAGATCATGAGGGTCTTGCTCTCTTCGACTATAGCTGGCATCTGAGGAGGACCCTGCCTGCATCCCTGAATCCAGTTCCGGTTTGCTTCAGAGTCCAACCCAGGACTTCCGGGTGCCTGCCCTGCAGCTACTGGAGCAGTGCTGAACTGTGCCAGGAAATTCAAGATGGGTTTTGTACATTTTGTATTATCTTCTCTATTTTATTATTAGCATTAGTAAAGCATTTTTAACTTTTTCCAACTTGCAAGTCCTCTCTCTTTTGCCTCTCTCTTCTTTGAAACTTTGGCCAGATAAAACATTGACAATTTCGAAGCCACCCTAAATAGCCAATTGACTACCATCCAGGATGTTATTACATCTTTTGGCTTACTTTTTGTCAGAAAGTATTGTAATAGCAAGAAGCACTCCAGAAATGTCATCAAGTCTTATCTTGTTCTACAATATTATTACTCTTTCATGCCACCTTTTCAAGTATATTATGAAGTGTCATGAATTGTATTTTGTGTATTTTTTTTCCTTTGGTTTCAATCCTTAACAATTTTTTTTTTTAATCTCTCTCTTCACCCTTTCCATTTAGGGGAATGCAGATATGGGACTCAGTCAACGCTTTCTGTTACCTTTTTTTTTTTTTGGTAGTAGTAGTACAAACTGCAATAAAGAGTTGGCAATAAGATTACAACAATGTGAGGGACTTTTACTTCACAATCCAGTAGGGATTTTAGGATATTTAGGCCAGGAAGAGGACTTAAATGCTGACCTTTCTAAAAAAAACTTGCTTCAATGGTCCAAATTGTTCAGTCTCTCTTTCAGTACAGAGAAACATAATAAAATTCACAAAAGTCTCTGAAAAGCAATTGAACAGGTTAAACTCATTAAAAAAAACTTTATAGAAATTGTGTTAGTATTGAGATAGGGTTGGGATGTGAGAAAACTTTTTTCTTTTTTTTTTGCCACACATGCACATTACTTCATACTGTGCTGCTGCTGATTATATCAAAACCATGATGTAATGATATATGACACTTCTGACATAACTCAGTATGACTTGACATAGTGCAAGAATTTTAATTTGATTCTACATAAACTTCCATAAAACCATAATCTGAACTCTTTTAGTAGAGTTATAGATAGACCAACAACAGAGTGTTATGATTTCTTTACTATTCCCACACTTTCTTACAGAGTAACACACACGAAGGCTTCTAAAAAACAAAGTCACAGAAAAACTTTTTAGCAGGTAAATTTCAAAGTGCTTATTCATATAGGTTATTGGCAAAGAGCTCACTCCAGCAATATTTCACACTCTGCTAGAAAGTAATAAATTGATACAGCAGAAAAAAATATGTGAAATTAGAAATTCCTTTAGATATATGTGTATGATTATCTAACCAGGCCACTGGCTACTATTGAAAATATATTAGGTATGCCAGTCTCCAATATTATATTCAGTAGTATATCAGAACTTGATCTTTTTCACTTCATTGGTATATGCAGTATATAGTCTTGCAGACTTTGAGTATTAAAGAATTCATAAGCTGTCCTTTTCAGAAAAAAAAGTGACTGTGTAAAATAGAATAATAGGATCATAGAATGTTAGTGAATGGAAGGGACCTCAAAAGGTCATCTAGTCCAATCCCTCTGCTGGCGCAGGAACACCTAGATAAGGTTACACAGGAAAGCATCCAGGCGGGTTTTGAATGTCTCCAGAGAAGGAGACTCCACAACCTCCCTGGGCAGCCTGTTCCAGTGTTCTGNCTCTGCACTGGACTCTCTCCAGCAGTTCCTTGTCCTTCTGGAACTGAGGGGCAATACAATTCTTTGCTCAATATTTCTGCTGTCTAAGATGATTCAAAAGTACACTAGCTTTTAAATATACATATAATGACTTGATCCTGCTAGCCCTGTGGAGGAAACAGAGTTGAGAAGGATTCAGTTAAGTTCCAATCTATTAAAACACACACAAAAAAATCCTGAGCACAATGGTATTTCAATGGCTAGAAGCAGATTCACAGGTTAAGATGTCTTCGCTTGTTTGTTTATACCTCAGTTTTCTGTCTAAGCCAGATGTCTAAGTATCACAGTCTGTAAAGTTTGAGAAGCTCTTTAGCTCATCATATGCCACTATTTACTCTTAGAGGAGCTGAATGACCCTCCAGTTTCACATGGGCAGAATTCAGTTGTCTAATGATAGATGTTCAGTGTCACTTAAGATGTGCTAGCATATCCCTCCTCACCATATCTGCTGGTCCAGAAAGGCACAACTTTCCTGTAGGTCCTGTAGAATTTTTACTAGCCCACTGAAGATGTCTCGAGTAGTGTAAGACATTTATATTGACACTAGGCACCTATCTATAGATGACTGAATTGATGTCTACATTTCCCTTGATAACAATTGAAACTTAGAAACCTAGGACTCTTCACCTTGGACAGTGATGAAAAAGATGTATTATATCCAATGGTTTATTATAATCTGTAATATAAAATAAAAATCCAGAAGTCTAAATTTGAAACCCAGAAATTGATTTCTGGCTTCTGACAAATGACCAATGCTGTTGAAGCAGTTAACATTGGTAAAAGCAGCTTTTTGTACACCTAGCAGTTCACCTACTTTCTGTAAGAATGCTTCAGCCTTCATCTTTCCCCTTTTTACACTGAGCAATGTATTTGCAATACAGAAGGCAGAGTGGTCATTTCCATTAGTTTTTGAAATAGTAAGCATTCTTCTGATCTGACAGATTTGTTGCATCCTGGTTATAGAGTAGGTTACCAAAATTCTCCACCATTTTGTTTTAGTGTAACTTCTGAGATTGCGTGTGAAAAATTTCTCAGTTATCAATTTTAAGTCTTACTGTCGGAACAAAGAATTACTCTTAGTCCAGTTACAATGACACTAAAAATTATAGTTCAAACTATATACAATAAAAGTTCTATACAGAATGTTTAGTATTTACACCTTCCTATGCTGTTACACACCTTTACACGCCTCCTTTCAGTGCTTCTCATTCTCCAGGGACTGATGAGTCAGAACTCAAAAAAAAAAAAAGAAAGTGTTGAGGAGACAAAGACTTGCCATATCAATATCTTCTTCTTCGTCCAAATCTTGGGTCATCTTGGGGTGACAACAATAGTAAAAATGGATCTCAGCCTATTCCAATGATAAGGACAGCTTGATTTATTGCCAGCTTAAACAAAAGTGTCATGAAGCAATATATCTTACACTTGAGATCAAAAACTTCAAGTTCAGAATTCTAAATGGCAAATTTCCACTGGTAAGAACAGGGGGACCCCTGTAACTTGTATGGTGCTTATTCAGCCTTCATTTTCTTCCTTTCTTATGTTCATCTTGTGCAATCATTTCTGATGGCTGCAGCCCATGGTGGTCACTAGCTGCCCATGCTGAGGTGGCAAGACTTGAAAGTAATTTGAGAAGTTGCAATCAGTTGGGCCCCTCTTTCATCCCCTAATTTTTCTCAACCATCAATGGTGGTTCATATTCATTCTCTCTCTCCTCAAAATACAGGGTGGTGATCTCACACGCTTCTGACATATTTGATGTTTTTCTGGGGAGCAGGACTTGTTCTGGCGCCCCCAGGCACCTTGTCAGTTCTAGTTCCAACAGCCTCCTCTCCTGGCTCCTTAGATTTGATCTGACAGATCTTACACTTGCACATTCTCCTGTACTCCTCTTTATACAAACGTATCACAAATCTCAATTTGCCCCTTTGTCATTACTTCATATTTCTTTCCCTATGCTTAACTGTCTGATAAAATATTAATACATTCTTGAGTAATTATATTTTTAGCAGTGTTGAGATGTTATAAAATGCTTCTGCACTGCTTCCATTACAACATTTCAGTACACCTATGCCCAGGTTCAAGACAAATATTTCAATAACTTACTCAAGGGTTGTGACTTATTCTAAGGTTTCAACAGGCCTCTACTTTGGCTACTGCTCTTAAGTTTCATGCATGAATAAATTATAAATGTTCCAGAAAAGAACTACATCCAGAAAAAGAAGTAAAAACATATGGTGTCATCCAATACTTGATGTAACAGAAAGGAGAAAGGATTTCAGTGAACAGAGAATAGTTATCAAGTGTAAGTGGTAAATATAGCAAAAAAACAAATCAGGATAGTACAGAGAGGAAATTTCACTAAGAAGCAAAAGGTTCATCATCAACAGGATAGAAAGGCACTTCTGTGTTTTCAGAAGACCTTTTTAAAGATCTGTATTTTCTGAGCAACAGTGTCAAATTAACCTTTCAAATTATCATGGGCTGCAAAGGAAATAATATTAATAGTTGTGACTTTATCTTTACTCAGTGTTAATTCTGAAATTAAGTCACAGTTACTGAAATATTTTTCAAATTCAAAACTATAATAATGTATTATAAGTTTTACAGTTTGCAATTAAAGAAGAAAAGATTATATTCTTACTTCGGATAAGGATTATACTCACTGCCTAGACATTGTATCTCCTTAATCCAGTGAACAATAATGATCACTGAAAAACTGAACAGAAGAAACATTTTTAAGCACTTAATTTAGTTTTAGTGTACATAGATAATTTCATCTTGCATAAAAGTTTTGACTAGCCTTTTATATATTTCCCTTTTATCACACATATATGACAAAGTTTCTGTTACAGTAAGATGTAGCATAGTAAATCAAACATTTTTTATTTCTTTTTTCTTTACCCATTGAAAGCACTCCTCTGCCTAAATTGTGATATTATGCTCAGTAATAAGTCTTCTCTATAATAATTTTTGTGGATAATCATAAAATACCTTTCATATTTACAGTCTGTTAACATTAACATTCTGTTAGGAAGTGACACTGAGAAAAATTCTTCTCTGATAGAAGGAGTAATCTTATGATGTCCTATGTTAGAGTAAACCAAGCTCTAACGTGATGTATTGGGGCATTGTTTTTAAAGTCATTCTGGTTACTCTTCTAAACAAGTCTCTTAATACACATTGTTATTTAATTACAATATTGCTGTTTTCCTAGGCTTAACCCTGTGTTCTGTGTAATTTCTCACTTTCTGAGCAGATATGCCCCTGAAATTTGATGGTTAATTAGTACAAAAAATTTTGGTTTAGTTTGGTTTTGTTTTGTTTTATTTTTTGGGTTTTTTTTACAGCTTCATTGCACTAGTTGATCCAGAAAAAAAATTTTCAGTGCATTTACATATGAATTGCAACATATTTGAAAGGACATAGAAATGCCACTAATTCTCTAACCAGTAGCAGAACCAAAGCCACTTATAGTGTAATAAATATCTAAACCAAGCATTTATTAGTAAAGGGACCAATGTAATTGCAGATCTATATTTCTATATTATCTCTCATGTCTGCTCCAATAAACAATTAATTCCTTACAGAAAGTGGACAAGTTCCAAAACAAGAGAGGAGCTCTCTTTTCAGTGTACTTCATTTTTTTAAAAAAATTGTGGGATAACTCTATGTTTAGAACTAAGGATAAGACAGAGAAAAAGTGGGGAGACTCTCCATTTTTTATATTACCTTGTGGTACTAAAGGAACTTGCAGGTTAAAGAGTCTTAGTTCTCTCTGCGTATTTCCTGTCTCTTTGCACAGACAGCAATGAAAATCAAAGTCAGAATAAATGAAAATATATTAAGTACTCATAGCAATATTGTATATAAGATAGCTTTACAGCAAAAAAATAAAGCAGAAAATAGCCAAATGAAAATGTATATTCTTTATGTGGAAACCAATGACTTGATTATGATTTCCTATTTATCTTTGTGAGTGAGAGGTGCTTCAATTCCTAAATGGAAATGCTATCAAGAAATTATTAGCTACTTTACTACGAAGAACAATAAGCTAGACCAATCAGTGATTCACCATGGGTAAAATTTAGTCTACTATAGGGAGCCGAAACACTTTCATGTATATCATTCAAGCTCCACTTCAGCTATATTCAAAGGGTTTTACTGGAAGTTAAGTGGAGTACGGATTTTGTTTTGCATTTCTGAATGGGATTTCACTCCACCTGAGAATATCCTAATTCCATCCTGTGCAATGTTTTATATGGCACTCATCGTTGCTGCATTTGAGCAGCAGTGCATTAAAGGCAGGAATAACATCTGTGCTGTGCAAGTTCAGTCATCTTATTCTCAGATATGTTTGCAATGCAGTTGTTTGGAGCTATTATTTTCAGAAGTTTATAGACAGATATGAACTTTGACATCTGTTTATTTCTGCACATAATGGAGATCCAATGCAAATTGCAGAGACAAAGTCAAAGAAAAGCACCTTGAACACATTGCAGAAAGTAGTATTATTTGGGATATTTCACAATTTCGCAGGTAAAATTATTTCCAAACAAACTTCACACCTAATAAAGACTGGCTTCTGGAAAGCTAGAATGAAACACTCTGAGCTCAAAGCTTTTCATTTCCAAAGAGCCCTTTTCTCAGGATGTGGGACAAACCTTGTGTCCAGCACTTTGATGGGCTCAACAAAGACAGTTACTACTCTCATATCAGTAACACTTCCTCTGTTTATTCAGAATAACCCCTCTACCCGTCCTTCTACCAACTGATAATGGCCACCAACACCTTCTCCGCAGTGTCCTATGTGTCCTGTCACCTTCTCTTGACACTCTTCAGCTTCTGATAATTCCTACTGCTGGACTGACATACTTCAACTCTGGATCTAAAAATCAGCCTGACCCTACTGAAACATAGATGACATTCAGAACTGGGCCTTTGCTGATAAAAATTCACAGATCAATGACAGAGCTGAATGAACTCTGGAGATACGTTTACTTGTGCTTTCGTTCAGCACTGTCAAGATGAAATCTCTATGATCAAGTAAGCCACATGGAGGTCAGGACTCAACCTGACAGGCACAGAGGAGACTGAGAGTCATCTGGTGATCTAGAAGGAATGGCTGCAGGGAAAAATCACACAGTGAAATGAAGCAGCAGTTCAAGACTGCACCAAGAAAAAACATCTCGTGCAGATAAGCAAGGGGTATTTATGTATATCAGCATCTTGTTAGTCATGGATTCTCAATGAAACTCAAATTCAGCAGAAAGGAAAGCTGTGAGAGGTTCAAGAAAAGGAAGCCTCCCTCTAAGAATGCTTTGTCAGCTAGGGAGAATAATTGACACCAGTATAAGCATATCCTTGGTTGAATTTTCACATTCAACGCTCTCTTCTTCCTTCTATTCCCATCAAAACATTTATTCTTTTCAATATGGACAGTGCTTGCAAGCATGAGCTCTTAAGGATATCTGTGGAAGGAATATAGTTCTTCTACCTATTCAAAAGTGATTTAGGACTGCTCAAGTTTGTTAATTTTTGAAGAGAAATATTACTATAGAGATCCTGGAGCTGTAAAGGTGACCACAGGAAGAGAACCAGCTCTGATTTAGTAGCTGGGTGAAAGAAAATTGACCAAAATAACAATGCTGAAATTAGAACCAGAAGGAGTGTTTTACACTACGTTGACTTTTTTCACTTTAAATCCTAAGAAAGAAGTTACAAAGGTTCAGATTTCCATCATTTTACAGAACTCAACACAGGAAACTCCACACAAACCATACTAATGGGATTATCTTTATCTAAATTTAAGAGTACGCTGACAGGGTTTAGTACAATGAACCCCTGATTCTGTCTTAAATGTCAGGAAGTATCACACTTTTACCAAAACTGAGAAAAATCAAAGTATTTCTTCTTTTTAAACCCCTGTTTTGAACAAATAGCAATATATGCTGTGAACAGTGTGGATATATGTCTGTACTAGCCTAAGAACAAGAAGCAGGTTCTGCCTGGTCATCTGACTGCTGCCTGTCTGGTAAGAAACTGAGATAAAACTAGTTTTTTTACTGGATGCATTGAGAACACTGGCTTTCATCTACCAGTGTCACAAAACTTGTAGGAATTCCATAACTTTTAGACTTGCAGCCCTCTTGTGAAATGTAGCTGCAAGTGGCTGATGGACTCACAAGTCATAGTGACAGACGGACAGGCTGATGGATAGTGTAATTTTATAAACCTTTTTTTTCCTTGCAAACACACATCACATCTAAACAAACAAATAAAAAGCACAACTTAGTCCCAGAAAGAGGGAAAACCCATATAACAAACAAAAGTAGAACAACTATTTAAAGTCAAAAAGAGGATGCATGCAAGTGAAAATGAAAAGAAAGAGAGAGAGAGAAGAAACCTAAATCATCTAATAATCTCCTATATGTCTGTTGAACTGCCACAAATGTTAAAGCACATGACATTTTCTTTTCACATTTGGTTAAATGTTACACAGCACTTGAACTCCATATGAATACAGTCGTTTAAACAGACCTAGTACCAAAAGAAAATAACTACACAAAACAAGTCTTCTCAGCAGGGGACTATTACTTGAGCCAAACTTCATTGGTTTCAACGAAAATTTTTAAAATTAACTCACTGGACTTTCAATAAAACCACACATCCATATTTCACATAAGAAACACAAAAAAAGAAAATCATATTCCTAGGAAAAAAAAAAGAGTAAGCGTATATTAGAATATTAATAATTCCTTCATACAAATTATTTTCTTTATGTTCGAATCTTTCACGTGAAATACAGTTTACTGGTAGAGAACACTGAAACATAACTATTTTTAGCTGATGGATTTATGAATTTCAGATTTTCTGAAAATATACATTTAGTAGTAATAAAGTTAGTCAGCTTATAAGGTATTTATGTTTACTAAATATTTACTCTATACTAAAAGATAAAATAACCTGCATATGTCAACTGATCAAAGTGTCATATACAAGAAAAACCATAAGGGAGATGCAGTTAGTTTTATTGTTAAGTGTGTGGGTTTGGGGCGAGATTTGGGTACTGGAAAGTAGGCATTTATTGTGGCTTTTCTTTTTTTTTTACGGTGTTCTTTGGTAACCTTTCTAACCACTGATGCTGCTTCAGAAGAACTCAGGTTTCCTCTAGGAGACTTATTGATAAGTATTTTTAGGCAACCCTTTGCAGGCAACTAAGTACAAAACCTGCAGATAGGAGCTAGCAGAATTCTACACAGAGTATTTAAATATTAGGTCAGATTCAATCCTGAAGTTCAGTTTCAAGTCCCAACACATCTAGAACCACATCATGAAGTCTGCCTGAGATCCCTAGATTTTAATTTGTTTATCCTTATATTTCATATATTCTTCCACATACACCAAATTGTCTGTTTTGTGGCCAGGATATTATATATACAGCGAGGATTAAAAAAAAAAACAAAACAACAACCAAACAAACAAACCAACCCAAAAAACCCAACCAACCAACCAAATGACAAAAAGAACAATAACAAAAGGTTTGTAATCATTTTGTTGAAAGCTTTTTCTATGGTTTACTGTTTCTCAGTAAATAAAATATCAGTAAAGGTAAAATCCTTTCA
>VWYH01002029.1:410599-439299 GCA_013399365.1 Pampusana beccarii
GAAAGAAAAGAAAAGTAATACGAATTAAAGTGGGGATGCTGATTTTTTTAAGAGGAAGAGGCCTCAAAATCTCTCATACTAAATGACAGAATGATTCATCAGCATCAGTCCTGTTCTGCATTTGAGATTGGTTAAACCTAAATCAGGAGATCAGAGCCTGGATTCAGCTGAGCAGCTTGAGCCAGATTAGATTAGGGTTTCCTAGCTGCCTGGGAAATAGTTCAGACATAGCTACACCTGCCATATTTTCTGCTTCTCTCCATAGTCTACAGAGAAATGATGTTTACTCTTTTGAAAACTCAATTTCATACTGAACCTTGATCTTCTCCAGTGGGCATTCCATCTTCACTTGTTATATCAAAATATAAATCAAACATGCCTTGTGCAGAAAATACTATATTTTCTCTTCCCTTACATCTGTCAAAGCTTCCCAGTTGATCAGAAAAATAAGATTAAATATATGCAGAGAAGGTGGATATGGGTATAGTTTGGAATTGAGGCATTCATAGTGTCAGAAGATGACTTGATTCAATGTACGTGTTAGGATAGAAAAATATTTGCACACACTGTTTCTGGAGATGTTCTGCTTTGTGTCTTATAGCAGACACAAGATCAAGACCATGTCTGCTGTATTTCAAAGAGTAATAGTAACAAATGCCTGTTTAGAACTGAAATGTTTCTTGCAGTTAAGATTTCTGTATCAGTGACGACATAGTAAAATGTTAAATTGGGGTCTGAAAAAAAATAGGAAATGTGCTCAGGGTAGTTAAGAAATGTAATAGAAAATTTTAAAAACAAGATTAGATATTTTTATATTAAATGTGTTCTCACTCATCAAGAAGTTAGATGTGTTTTATAAGGAATTAGTGGATAAAAGTCTAAGCCTTCCATTATCAAAAAATCAAAACCTTTTGCAGCCAAATCTGACTGTAAAAATCTATGATTATGCTTGGCTCAGTTTTTTTTGTTTCTGGAAATATATGTAAAGCACAACTATCTGGTTCACATTTAAAAACATTAGCTGTAGCTTATGAAAAAATATTATCATTGTTCATTTATACAACCTCTCCGGGATAGTTGTTGTACATAAGAGTAGATAACAAAACTACTCTGATCATTTTTGTGGCCTCCTCTGGACCCTCTCTGACAGGTCCCTGTCTTTCCTGTACTGAGGGTTCCAGAGCTGGACCCAGGATTCCAGATAGAGTCTCCCGAGAGCAGAGTACAGGGGCAGAATCACCTCGCTCTACCTGCTAGCCATGCTCCTTTTGATGCAGCCCAAGATATGATTGGCCTTCTTTGAAATATAAATGTGATGTACATACATAACGAAAAATTCTCCATACAGTGTGACAAATCAAAGGAAATTGTTTTCTTACTTCTGTGGTGTTTATGAACAGTTTTTCTTGGGTACATTATTTCTAAAGACTGAGACTTAGTATTGGTGGATTCAACTCAGAAATTGAAAACTGCTACAGTTCCCAGCTGCCTAATTTATAGCCGTTTTCCATTCTGAAGTATCTTTCAGATTATCACCATTTTCAGGTGAATATATTAAGGAAAAAAACAACCAAACAAACAAACAAAAAACCCCAACAACAACAACAAAAAACAACCTGGGGAAGCTTCATATGGAATTTTCTTGCAACCATCACTCTTTACAGGAGCTTTAAGTCACAAAGCCTATGGTTGTGTCACTCCATGTCATTCCTTATTTTATCGTTCTAATGACTTTATTTCTCCTTTACTTCTGTTACATTTGCATATGCATAATTTATTAAATAACTATTATAAATGATCGATATTTATCTTTTAGATGATGAATAATCAAGTATGAATAATTTTATATTAATACTCTCTTACATCTTCTAAACATGTGTCTGGCTCTGTGAATGAATGATCCTGACATTAAGGATTTATTTTAAGCCCATGTTCCCATTTTTGAAGTCTGTTGACTTTAAACAGTGGTATGATTTTAAATGACTTATGATACAGAGCAATAATTCGAGAAAGTAAGTACAACAGAATAAAGTATTAAAATACAGTGGAGCTACAACAGAATAAAATATTAAAATACAGTGGATCTAAAGTGACAAACAAAGGAAACAAATTTTAATTAAGTCCTAAAGTTGGAAGATAATGAATATAACTATTTTGAAAATATTCTTTTGTTTAGATAAGGCACATCATTAATGGCTTAGAATACCATTTATTGCGAATAAAGATAACACCTGCAGTCAGGTGTGTTTGTTAAAGGACAACTGGCCCTTTTAGAAATGTAGCTGATTATTGTATACTAGAAAAAGCTGGTATTAGTACCCTGATACATGAAAACATTATATTCCCACATATTAGTGTTTTTTTTTCTGATGTACAGATTATTATTATTATTATTATTCTACATCTGAAATCCAAAAAAACCCTACATTATTAAGAACATTGTGTTGAATTGAAATCTATTTAGGCATTTTTCACCTCTCTGAGATAGATTACTTAAGGAAAGTAGTATGTAGCAACACTATGTTGATTGGCATTGTTTACATCAACAAAAATGTGTTCAGATAGTCAAAGAGTAATTTACAGATCCTGAAGTGTCAGATTTAAATAAAAAAATACCAACAAAAGCATAATTTCCATCCGGGAGAAGAAAAAAAATCTTCCCCAACTTCATTATGATTTAATGGTCTGATACTAGCACCAGTTCGTGTGGAGAGAGGTGATTACATATGTGAGGAGCTCAGACTATCACAGGTTCAGAATGAGTCTAGAAAGTGGCAAGTAAGAGGAATACCAGTTAATTCTTGGATCAAACTGTAACAATATTTTATTCTTGCTTTGTTTCCTTCCCTCTGTTCGCTGCTCTTCTTAAGTACAGTCTTCATTTCACCAGCACTTACTGCCCACAAAGCCAGGAAATTATAACAGCTGTATAAAATCTAAAGATACTTTACAAATTACTCCAAATGCTTTTCCAGATATTTGTTTCACAGACTTTAGCTTTAATGCTGACTTGCCTGAATGGTGCATCATTACATTCTGAATAACACCTAGGAGTGCTTAGCATGTTTTTCATGTTTTTTTTCATTTTGAATTAAGCTGCTTATGTTTTCATGCTTGAAATCAAAATGTTATGATTTGTTAAATTATATTAGGAATTTTCTATTAAAACATGCGTTCATGTTTCTAAATTTTAGACATCACTTTACACAAAAATAGACTACTTTACACGAAGTAGTTCCATCTTTTTGCAAAATATTTTAGAAAGCTAGCATTTAACTCTAGCAATGCTTCTGAAGACATAAACATATCTTGTTTAAATCTTTGTCAAGCATCTAGTGGAGAAGACACTGTTCACCCTCATCAAGTTTACTGGTGACACCAAAGTCAAGTGACCTATTAATATGAGTGCAGGATCCTTGCCCCTCACAGAAATGGTGACAGACTGGAGGAATAAGCCAACAGAAACCTCAAGAAATTCAACAGTAATAGGGGCAATCCAAGGATGTGGCCAACCACATTATAAAACAAATATTTGCTCCTACCTCTCAGGAAAGAGATAGCAACCACAATGCTTAATTAAAGTGAGAAAATCCTATTTTCTAGTACCTTCAATGACAAAAATGGCAACTGCTAATTGACACATCAGGAAGTATGGCAACAGCTTTACTCCTTTTCGTATCTCCTTTTTCCATGCTATTTCAAATCTAGGTCTCAGAAATGTCCCTTTTATCAGTTCTCTGAACTCAAATGGTGAGACCCGACTTTTCAGGATTACCACCACAAAAATTTCGTCTGTGGGAAGAATTCCACATGCCTGTAAAATGATCTATTAGAAACAGTAAAATGAATAAACCAAAAAAAAGATAAAACTGATAGTATTATGAGAAGAGACAAAGAATTTCAAAATAATGAAAATCTGTATGTCAGATTTAAAACATGTCTTAGAAACAGATAAATTTGTCTGTTGAATTTAAAAGAAGGCTTTTTTGGTCCTTTCATGGTAAATCTCACACCCAGACACACAAATATACAAGAAAAGTTTTCTAAGATAAATGTGAGTGAAGTATTTTTAAAATGGTTTGGAAATATTCCAAAAGTGAAAGTGCTGCTCAATTTATGGAAGGATTATTTCTATGACTTTAATGGAAAATCAGAAACAGTAGTGAGTTATCACAACAACAAAAATAAAGAAGGTGCTGTAAACAAGCTCTGAAGTGAAACAAAAACAAACTTAAATGGCAAGTTTAAATGATATTTGAGTACGCAGCAGTGAATTCAGGCTCAGGGTATTTCATTAAGTTAGATTTAATGAACACCTCATTTACCTTCCTGTTATCCAGAAATATATGCAAATTATAATTAAAATGACATCCTTTGCTCCCAGTTAAAAAAAAAAAAAAAAAAAGATAAGCAGGAATGTTGCTGCTCAAAAAAGCACTATTATTTTGTTTTTAAAGTTTAATTATTTAAATGTCACAGAAAAGGAGAAAATGCAGACCAAAAAAACATATTTTCTGTTGTTTAGCAAAAGGTTACATGTTTATAAACTGTTACTAATGCCAAAACTGTGTTCCTTTCGCCAGACATCAATGTACTGCACCTCTGATCCAGAGAAAAATATTAGTTTTTGTTCTTTCAATCCCATGATGAAAAATGATGTTATAGCCATCCTATATTGTTACATATTGTCCTAAACCACTTGTACATTTTGTTTATAGTAGTATAAATTAATTTAATCCTTCATTTTCTATATTAACTGAGATGCAGTGAAGAATATGTCAAAGCAATTAATATAATCATCTAATCATCATTAGTAACAAAATTGGCTAAAAGCTTCATTAAATTACTGTCTCTACCAGTGCTTTGTGGCAATAACATAGGGCCCAATTTTGGGGTTTTGGGTTCTGGTGGGTTGACCTTGGCCAGCTGCCAGATGGCCACCCAGCCACTCTCTCACTTCACTTCCTGTACAAGGCCTAAGATGGAGTTAATTTTCTTCATATCGACTCAAATGTTGCTGTCTTTTAGATTTTTGACCAAAACAGTACTGATAACACACTAAGGTTATAGCTTTTGCTGAACAGCGCTAACAGTGCAGCAAGGCCTCATCTGTTTCTTACTCTGCCATTGAAGTGAATAGTTTGATGGCGGTGTGGTGCAATAGGTTGGGAGGAGACACAAAAGAGCATATTACTCAAACTAACCATAGAGGTGTTCCGTACCATATAACATTCATGCTTAGCAACAAAAGGGAAGAGAGGGGAGTATAGGAAAGTTAGCTGTCTTTTGCTCTGGAAGTGGTTGGGCATTGGTCTACAAGTGGGAGGTAATGAGTGATTGTCTTTATATCACTTGTTTTGGTTTTTGCTTTTTTTTTTGTGTGTGTTTTTTTTGTTTGTTTGTTTTTTGTTTTTCTTCTCTCTTCTTCCACTTCTACAAGTATTTATTTAATCTTGGTTCTTAAGTTTTCTTGCTTTTATCTTTCCTTTCCTTTTCTCCCATTACACTGGTGGGGGGAGGTGAGAGGGAGCAAGTGTGTTGTTCCTAGCTGCCCACTGAGGTTAAACCACATCACCTCCTCAAGAGAACAAGGGGGAGAACATAAGATGAAAAACCTTGCAGGCTGTAAATCCCACATCATTAAAACATAAGTAAGTAAATAAATAAATCTGCATTTGCAGAGTAATAACTCTGTAACTACTTTTTCTCTCTCCAGACCTCCAGAGAAGGCTGAAATATATTATGCTGGACTTGAAACTGACTTCGTTCAGACTATTAAGAGAATTTTGAGACAGAAATTTAAAAAAAAACAGCATCGAAACTCACTTTTTATTTATTCAATACTGTTCTGTAATATTAGAAATATTTTTATTTCAGATGTTTTGACTGTTTAATTTTGTCTTTCTTGTCATCTCTACTAATCTTAAAATAAAAATGCTTCATAATGAAAAAGGAAACAACTTCCAACATTCATTTTGCCTGTGTTTGCCTAAGACTTTTCATCACATTACAATGAAACTATGAAAATGAAAATTTTAGTGTCTCAGAGACATAAATATGTGACATAGTACTTGAGTTGTTTTTCTTTTTTTAGCTCTATAACCCTTTATATGACAAGGAATTACAAGAAAGAAAAATAACTATTTAAATGCATGCATATTTATACATCATATGTTTCATAAAGATACAGAAATATTTCTTCCTTGAATTTTCATGAGACTAAATTTTCTCAAAGCAAGGTAGTGGTTGACCTATGTATCTTTAAAATTAAAGCACTTGCTGAAGAATTAGTAGGTAACTTCTTTAGTAAGCCTAAACCTACACACCTGATAAGTCTCCAGCCTGTGTATTAAAAATCTTGCCCTTCATAGAATGGACAGCTCTGAATATATAGAATTAGAAACTGCAGGTTAGGGGCACTGCTCCACTTATTAAGTATAATGAGCTATTCATTCCAGTTACAAGCACAAATCATAATCAGATTCCTGTCAGAAAAAAAACAAAAACAAAACCACCCCACAAAACTTGTAAATGAAGGAGCTTAATGAGCAATACAACAAAAAATGTAAAAAAAAATTCAGAAAATAAGTAAGTAAAATATTTTATAGGGAAGACAGCTTTCTAGCTAGTGAAATGAATGGATGAGTAGATTTCACTATATTGTATTCCAGTTTTTGCCCATTGCTTTGTGTACTGTCTCTGAGCACCACTGATCTGAGTCTATCTGTATCTTCTTTACTACCCCTTCCATTAGGTATGTATACACATTGATAGGGTCCCCCTTGTGCCTTCTCTTCTTCAGGATGAACAGTCCCAGCTCTCCCAGCCTCATCTCTTATGACAGGTGCTCCAATCCCCTGCTTGCATCCAATCCCTTAATCAAAGAAAATACACCTTTACTGCAAGGGTGGTCAAACACTGGGACAGGCAGAGTGCCTATGGAGATTTTCCAAACCCATCTGGACACTGTCCTGGGCAAACTGCTTAAGCTGACAGTGCTTGAGCAAGGTGGTTGGAATAGATGATCTCCAGAGGTCCCTTCTGACCTCAACCATTCCATGATTCTGTAATCATCTTTGTGGACCTTTGACAGACTTGCTCAAGTATCATCGAATCATAGAATCATAGAATCATACAATAGCTGAGGTTGGAAGGGACCAGAAAAGATCATCTGTTCCAACCTTACACAGCAGAGGGAGAATAGATGAGATTATGCATCTCCCTGTCCAGTTACAATTTGAAAATGTTAGTCATGGGGATTCTACCACATCCTCAGGAAGATTTTTCCAGTGATTGATTGTTTTCACTGTAGAAAATTTCTTTCCTATGTTGAGATGAAACTTCTGATGCAACTTGTACCTGTTGCCCTTTCTGTTCTTCATGTGACTCCTTGTGGACGAATAAACAAAGGAATGAGAGAGAAATACTGAAGTTTCCTGCTCATTCTAAACATTTATCCAATGCCTGCCTTTGGGGAGCCATGTGTGGTTACCTGTGAAGAGCAAACCTCTGTCCTCTTTGTAGCTGCAGTGAATCAACCACTTCTCCTATCTTTGTATCATCTGTGAATACATCTCTTAGATTACATCCATCCCTTTCTTTTTACCTCCTCCCTGTCTTATTTTCTTCACCAGAATGAAAACAAATTGAGAGCTAGTAGTTTTCTTCATGTATTGAAACTGCTGGTTAGGTGGTTTTATTCTTTTCCCTTTATGCCTAAGTTTTGGAGAGCCTAGTCATCAAATTAAGTCACCTGTCACCTGTGGCTGGACAGGTCACAAGTCCATTTGTCTATTTAGGTTTTGTCTTCCTGATTCTCATTATTAAAATATCCATAAGTTTATACATAAGCATCTGGACAGGAGAAAGATGTGTAAGCTCCTTTTACAAAGGTTTGTAACAGTAATTTCAATTAAGTCAGACATAATTTCAAAAATGCAATGTGACAAAAATCTTTACATGTAAACTCCATAACCATTTGGGCTTTCAAGACTAACAATTGGGTCAGGCCTTTCTGTCAACAGTGAGTATGGTAGAAAGTTTAGTGAATTATTTTAAAACTGTCTTCACTACTTTTTCAGAACGAACCTAACACATGTCAAATATGCCAACAGTAGCAACTGCAAAACCACTAAGTAGAATACATGTCAAAATAAGGTGAAGAAGAATGGTGAAGTACAGGATACCATGCAATGTGGCAATGTACTTGTTCAAGGACATTGTAACCTTGTTGTGGACTATCCACCCAGCCTTGCTGCTGAAGGAGACACAGAAGTGGGAGCTGGCACAAAGCAGTTAGCTAGTATAATACAAAGCAGTTAACTACTACAATGCAAGTAGTTAACATAGATGGGGGCGCATGGTGTAGCAGCANGCAATCTTTTAGCCTGCCTGACAAAAGAGAACCAAAATAAGTTGTTTAACTGACCAGTTGGCTTGCATATCATATACATGTACATGTACATGCACAAAGACAAGCAAATATTTTTCTGAAATAAGGTTAAAGCAGTAGAGTTAAACATCTTATCAAAATAATTTCTTCAGAATATTTTTACAGGAAAAGCAAGACCTCAGCCAGAATGAAGGCCTGTGACACCTAAAAATTATGGTTGCCTTAATGAGGGTATAGTTAATATTACTAGTTTGTCTTGAGCCTGAATATAAGCATATTAAAATAGTGCAATCAACAACATACAAGCATTTTGTAACACTGTTACGGCACAGCTAGACACAATGTATAGACATTTCACTGGACTTGGGAAAAAAAAAAAAAAAAAAAGGACCAAAAGACCCTTTCAGAAGGGTGGCAAGTAACATACCATGGATGAGTGAGAAACTGCGGAGAAGGACAAAAAGCTCACTTCAGTTCTGATTTCTCTTATGAAATATCTCTCTGACCTGATCACCTTGCCCTCGGTGACTACACACTCTAGCCATCAAGGAAACTACATGTGACCGGTTACACGACACTGTGTAGTCACAGCTTATGTAGTGTATGAGGAATAAGGACAAACAATTTTGCACATTGAGTAAAAATTAGTCATCATGTGTAAGAAATGGCCATTAGGACAAAGCATGCTGCTGCCAGCTGTCAATCTGATCTTGTTTCAAACTCAATTGGCTTGACGACTTAGTCTGTTAAGCTCTCCCATCACAGTGATCTCTAAGTCCCAACTGGTGTGTATTCATATGGGTGTATATATGTGCAGTATATGTATAGATACACATATATTCTGCTGAGCCAAGACAAAAGTAGTGCTAACTAGACAGGAGGAGAGAGCTGTGCCTGCAGGAAGGAGCTGATACTAAAACCTAATGACATTTGTAATGATATATAACTGTGATCCCATGCTAGAGTCAGAAATAGAATGAAATCAGCTAGTAGAAACTAAAGATATATTTTCTTAAGTTAGGGTAAGAGACTAGCTGTCTGATGAAGGGAATATTTCTGTTGTTCAGTTATGAAAAAAAGAATGGAATGGGAGGGAAAAAACCTGAATGTAGAAGGGAGAAGTGTGACATGATGCAAAGATACTCAAGAACCTTCTTGCATGGTGTGTGGTATAGGACAGCTTTGTCATATAAATGAGTAGGGCGTCATATAAAGGAACTGTAAGAGTATTTGAATAGAGAAATTTGGCAAATGCATATGATCATGGAAAAGAATGAACAATACAGTAATACAATTATGATTTAAATCCTAAATAAGAATGACGTATCCACAAGTGATTCTTTGTTATCTTTCTTCTTCTGAGTATCAGGCTCCTAGTGTCTCCAATGCTAAGACTTACAAGGAAATAGCTATATGACTAAATGAATAATAACTAAAAGGAGAAGCTACTTAATGCCTATTTCATAGGGATGATGTTGAATGTAATGATCAAAATAAGACTGAAATCTATCCCTTACTTAAGCTGGATAATTAAATTGTAGACCTAACAATAATGACAAGCATAGTAACTGTGTGTTTTCCAAAACAAAAAGTTTTGAGATGAAAACATGAGGAAAAGAAAAGGTAAAAAAGAATACATCAGTGAAGAGATTAATACATCTATTAAAAGCAAAGAGCAAAGTTCTCTGAATTAATACAATCATTATCTAAACACTTTTTTTTTTTTTTTTTTAAAACACTATTCAGCTGCAGTAGCAAACTGAATAAAGATAAGTCATAGGAGGCAGAAAAGGAGGTCTGGAAAGAAGGAAGTGACAAGATTAAAGAAAAGGATGCAAAAGCTGAGGATACTGCAGATCATATACAGATAGTGATAGCAAACTGTGCAAGAAAAACACAAAGTGAATGGATTAGAATATTTTGGGGGGAAAATTCACTAAACAGGGTTAACTTTAAAGTATTTTGTCAAAGAATGGTTATGAAAAAAAATTATTTAAGGAATCACGATCATCCCATTTACCAAAAAATGTATCAAAAAGTAGATAATAAAATAGACATAAGGACAAAATATAGGACATGGGACTCTGCCCAGATGCTATGAGTTAAATTATAAATTATTATAGCAGGTTGGATAGAGGTTAACGTAAAATATTATACAGTAAAGTTGGCAACATTGTGCATTGGCTAATCTTTTAGAATTATGGACTATGAGAAAGAGACAAATGGGACTGGAATGTCCCAGATAAAGTAACAGAAAGGAAGACCATAAAGTACTATAGGGTTTTACTATCCTTACTTTCTCATTAATTATATACTGGATGAGCAGGAATGGTAGCTATAAAATAAAGAACTAATTGAGGGAGAGTGCTTCATTGTGGACTTTCTTCTGTTGTTTTGCAGGACAGACAATGAAAATGACATAAAAATTGAAAAATTTGATAATCATATCTTAAATTGAACAGTATGAATGGAATAATAATAATATCAATAATTAGTGTGTGGATATGCTATAGCAACATCACGTAAAATGGAAATTGGGTCCGCTTAAGACAACAGGCCCTCAAAAATTAATTTTAAAGAGCACTGAGCTTATATTTTAATATCAGCAATGCTTTGGGATAAGAGAGGAAGAAATAAATCCACTTATGCCTAGCAACTCAAATGTATAACAGGTGAATCAACTAATACAATGAAAATGTATTTTAGCAAGAAACAAATAGAGAGATTTTCTTCTGGTTTGTAATGTTGTTTGTTTGCTTGTTTGTTTGTTTGAACCTAGTCATCCTTATTTTAATAGACAGGTATATTCTCATACTATTTTTACAAATATAGAAAAGCTGTATATTTTATTATAATAATACATAGAAACTGTGCTTTCAGGTTTGTTTTGGATCATGACCTCCTCGTACCTATTCAATGGCTTGTGATTATGTGAATCTGTTGTTGCATAGTATTTCATGTCTATACTAATACCATTATCTTTTATCAGAAAATCACTGACAATCCTCTGAAACCAATGTACTGCTGTTTTCCCCAAGATTTATAACATTCTGTTTCATGAGATTTTTATATTCTGCTCAAATGGGTTAATTTCACTTAGCATAAAAATCTATAAGATTCTCTCATCTCTGTTGAAATCAATATTAATTTTTCCACTAACATAAGGGAATCTGAATCTGATCATGTATGCATACTCCAGTGAATAGGAGTAAATATGAATATCAGGAAGACACCCTATTCCACCTCAAATTAGCATCCACACCAAAAATGAATTTCCTCTTTTTTTATTCAGAGGATCTTCTCTGAGTGATTTGGTTTTAAGGTAGCCTTATTTTTTTTTTTTTTTTTTTTTTTTTTTAAATACATGCTCTGGTTTCCAACAATCTTTTGCATAAAATGCACTTTTGCAACCCAAAAAGTCATACACTAGCAGGTAAGATTCAGTTACCTTTATCCAGAATAAAGTGTTTCTTATAAAAAACCTAAAATAATAAGATGGTCATTTTTGCACCAAACACAGCTTTATGGATCTGTTCATAAGCAGTTATGTATCAATACTGCACAGATGTCAGAGAGGTGGGATAGCTAGGCATGTGGACTTCACACCTGTCTAAAGAGCTAACACTACTCTAATACCCTAAGACGTATTAATTGAGGGAGAAGTCCTGTCATGCCAGACTGAATATTAATTTTAACTAGAACTTTTTAATTTGACTTATAAGAATAACTTTCAGTTCAATAAAAATAGTTTTAAATCCCTCTAATATTCTTCAATTACACTTATATGAAGGTCTATAGTATTTTAGACAGTATTCTAAAGGCAGAGAAGAATAGCAAACGCATAAGCATCAAGGAGGTTGAAGAATATAAGACAAGTTGAAAGTAACAGTGGAACCTTTTAAAGATAAGGCAATTTTTTTTGTAATGAATACAGTATATGTGCAACCATTTAATAGCCCTAATTTCAGACAAGGAAATGAATAAAGTTTTAATTTTTACAATATGTGCTGGTTTGACTGAAAGTGAGTTAATTTTCATCACACAGTTAGAAACTTGTTTTTCCTAGGTAGCATGATCGTTGTTTGGATTTAGTCTGAGAATAAGAAGATAACACCTAGGGACAGAGTTAATGTTTTTCTTTCAGTTACTTTCCAGTATCTTTGGGTTGAAACAAAGAGAATGTAAGAGCTTACTGTTATCTGAATTGTTGTCTGGAGGCCAGGGTCTCTGAGCTCTCTGCCCACAGGTATAAGGCAGCCAGGAAGGGGGGCATGGATTGGGTAGACCTTGACTGACATCCAGACTGATCAACAAGAGTATTCCATCGCATGAGTGTCATGCTTCATATTTAAGGAGAGTCAGGATTTTCCAGCTAGGAGGATAAACAGAGAAAGAGACACATTTAGTTTCTGATCCATTTCAGTTGAGATCCATTCAAGACATTCTTTTAGATCAGCCTTTTGTCATTCTGCCATTTACAGGCATCTGGGCCTTTCTGCCTTTTCCCCTCTTACCCCAGGATTGGCTGTTTGGGACCAGCATGCCCTCTCTTTCGCTTGGACTGGCTGCTTGGTGCAGAGAGAGTTCGTGAGAAATTGCATTGAGTACCTTTTGCTTTATAGTCCATTTATATATATATATATATATATATATGCTAGTAGTAGTGGTGGTATATTAGTATTATTTTGTTATTTTGTTAAATTATGTTTATCTCAATCCATGAGTTTTTCCCCTCCCTTTTGATTCTCTCAACTGTTTGGTGGGGTTGGAAGGAGTGAGTGAGCAACTGTCATGGTTATATTGCTAGCTCTGGTTAAACCATGACAAAATACTAGCGAAGTTGCAGGTATATTTTCTCACTTTTTTCATCATCTCTCTCATCCCAGCAAGGGAGAGTGAGTGGCTGTGTGGGGCTTATTGCTGGCTGGGGTTAAACCACAACACCCTGCTATTTTTACATCAGAGAACAGTGGGTATTTTCTTGGTTAGCGTGAGGTATTTAGAAGTTTGTAAAGAGCGACGTTGTTTAGTCATTCAAGAAACTCTTAATGCTATATATATACAGAGACTATACAACCAGCATTCCACAGAGTAGCATCCCTGTCTGAGTATAGGCTGTTGCTTTAAGTAATTACCCTAGCAATATGCTTATCAGTTTAGCTCTGCAAAAGATATCTAAAGCTGCTATTGCATCCTCTCTAGAAATACTATTTTTGCAGATAGGACAACAAAGTAAATATTATCTGTTCAACTATTCTTTCTTTGGTTTCTCTAGTATCAGTAGAACAGCATCCTGCTCCCCTCATTGAGCTGAATCAAAATGGCATAATCTTCCCTGCATATCGGTGATTTTTGTATTTTATCATTTTGTACTTTACTCTGAATTTCATATGTTGACTTTTGTCCCTTTTAGCTACAATTCCTGTTTCTGTCATTTAATTTCTGTACCTTATGATCAGACTTATAAGCAGTAGGAATCCCTTCTCACTGGGGAGCTGCTATAAAAAACTTGTTTTTATGAGGTGTGCACACCTGCAGCTGTGTTCACACAACACCAATGTTGGTTCACATCACTAGATGCTGATGAGATAGAGAAAAGAATAATGAATCTGTCAATTTAGGACCAGTTTCAGGAGACTGGCATATTCACTGTTACTGGTTTCTTTTCGTTTCTTTGTTTGTTTTTTTGTGGGTTGTGGGTTTTTTTTTTGTGGATTTTTTTTTTTTTTCCAGCACTCCACTGAGTTCAGCATTACTACACTTGTTTGTAGTTGCAGGGGATCTGGACAACAAGTTTTCCTGTAGGTAAAGAAAACAAAGAAATCTGCCAGGAAAAACACTAGGTAGCTCCAACACAAAGAAAACATGGTGGGGGAGGAAGTAATTTGAAAAAGCTTTTTACTGCTACTCTGTAGGGAAATGTGCATTACCAGATAAGCATATTTGAATTGATTATATCTGCTGAGAGATAAATCCTGGTATATGAATGTTGCTGTTCTTAATTTGCACTTTCAACCTCACTTTCCTTAGTGCAGAATATTGTCCTTGGAAGTGTATTTGAAAAACGTTACTTGTCACTTACCAAAATCAGCACAAACCTTCCAAAAACTGCAGTATATTCCTGACATGCAGAAAAGGCTTAAATAACATTTTTTCTGCTAAACGTAAAGAAGCAGGTTTATTGATCTGTAGGCTTAATCACTGTTGTTTGACTTTCATTATCTTCTTTTTTATGAGCTGCAAACTTTGTGCTTTTTTTTATATATATATGTGTGTGTATATATATATATATATTTTTTTTTTTTTTTTTTGTTAAACCTGGGGCTTTAGTCCTCACTGGAGCAACATCTCATTGTATACTGTATGTAAACCCTTATAATAATTGAAACCGAGACTTAATTTCTGGAAAATTGTACCACATGAGATTTTTTGAAGTGACCCACATCTTAACTGTTATTAAAACCTTGTTCTAGAGGATGGCTCAACTATCTTGAAACTTCAATTTATTTGTTTTAGTTTGTAACTTCCAGTCAGACAGTAATTTAGTTTTTAAAATAAAAGAATCACATCAGAAAATTAGAAAGTGTTTTTACAATTTTTAGCTTTTTATCTCAGAACTCCTCAAGACTGATAACTGAACCAAAAACCAAAACAAAACAGACTTTTCTAGTCTTCCATTTTAAAAACGTAGTATCAAGGGAGTCCAGCAGAGAGCTACAACGATGATGAGGGGTCTGGAGCATCTTTCTTATGAGGAGAGACTGAGAAAGCTGGGTCTGTTCAGCCTGGAGAAGAGAAGGCTGAGAGGGGATCTTATCAGTGTTTATAAATATCTGAAGGGTGAATGTC
The DNA here is from genome assembly GCA_013399365.1 of Pampusana beccarii. NCBI lineage: Eukaryota > Metazoa > Chordata > Aves > Columbiformes > Columbidae > Pampusana > Pampusana beccarii. Next base: position 425,841 of record VWYH01002029.1, read on the forward strand.
AAGAGGATGGGACCAGACTCTTTTCAGTGGTGCTCAATGATAGGATGGGAGGCAATGGGCACAGACATAGAAGGTTCCATCTGAATATGAGGAGAAACTTCTTTACTTTGAGGGTGACAGAGCACTGGAACAGGATGCCCAGAGAGGTTGTAGAGTCTTCTCTGAAGACATTCAAAATCTGGCTGGACGCATTCTGGTGCAATCTACCCTAGGTGTACCTACTCTAGCAGGTGGATTGAACTAGATAATCTCCAGAGGTCGTGTCCAACTCTAACCATTCTGTGAAAGATGATCTTCATTTAAATAATATCCCTTGTAAAAAAAAAAAAAAAAGAAGTCAGATTAACTAATTTTGCTTCAATATGCTTCAATATAATGTGAAGATTAAATTATGAATACATTTTGGTGGTATCCTTACAGTAAAATATCTGACCAACATTTAAAATTACCATGGTAAAGTTCATCTTGGGGAAGAAAAATAAATATTTAATACGTAATTATATCTCTGTCAAAGCTATAATCAGAAACATGATCTTTATCTTTGTGTTATCATGAAAAATGATGAAGGTAAATAAAATTGCTAATACATCATATTTACAATGAATGACACTTGTTCCTGGTGACATATTTGACATGTAAAGAAAAATTAAACTGTAGATAAGGAACTAAATGCCACAGTTTGACTAATGTTGTAGCATATATCTGATATTCTAAAAGTTTATAATCTACATGTATTAGGAGTTAAAATACTGGATTTTCTGCCTTTTCAGTGGAGCCACAAAATATTAAACTACTTAAGTAATGGAAGCTCTAATTATCAGGCATAACATTTTTTTTTTCTCTCAGTAAGGAACTCTGCATCAGCAGGTATTTAGACTTGGCTACATTTATTAAAGTGCTTGGTATCTGGCTTTGGTACACTATCTTTGTATCATAAAACTATGTCAGCACATTCTACACCCTTGCTTCTACCTTATTCTTGAAACTAACAATTGCAGCAAGCAAGAGAGAACAATCTTGGACCTTTGGAGACGTGAACCAATAAAAAGACTACTTTTTTGGACTCTTCTATTCAAGAATTTTATTTGTACATCTAATTATTTTCTTTATGTCTCTTCTTGTGTTCTATGCCTTTCTGACGTCCAGTCATGCTTACCAGTAAAAACTTTTCATTAAGAAAATTGCCCATAACTGAAAATGAACCGCTAAACTAATTTTAAAGTTCAGTTTTGACAACTGTAATTCTTCCCAGGCCTTCCATGAAGAAATTTAACAGATACACTGGACTCTGTTCAAACGGCTCAACAGGGTTGTCCAGGAAGATGAGTGATGCCCTAGAAAATCCTGGCTGTCATCCAACTGCCATTCTACAGTGATGTTGGTCTCCTGAATGTCATATCTGCTATCCCTGTGTGCATCTCTCACATTTCCTGGTGCCTCTCAAAAAAATATTAGCTGATATGTCCATACAACTGACTTAACCCTCACATGCCATTGGTTCTGTGGGCACCATTGATCTCAACTTATGATAGTGGAAGCAGACACCTAAATATAAATGTCATTATCTTAAATCTCAGTCCTGTCATCCAAAGAACTCCTGAATATACTCACGACTCCTGAGTCTATGGTTTAAATGAACGGGATTTAGATCTTTCAAAGTAATTTTGTATTGTCACTGCAATGTATGAAGCACTATTTTATCTCCTGATTTCATAGAGAAGTGCCAGTGAAGAAGATGAAGAATCAGGAATCTGTTAAGTATCCTCATTCAACTTTGATATACATAGCATCATAGCATAGTTTGGGTTTAAAAGGGCCACTAAAGATGACCTAGTCCAACCTCCCTGCTGTGGCCAAAGGCGTCTTATGCTAGATGGAATTGCTTAAAGCCATGTCCAACCCAGCCTTGAACAATTCCAGTGACGGGGCATCTGCAACTTCTCTAGGTGACCTGTTCCACTGTCTCACCACCCTCATCATAAAAATTTTCTTCCTTATGTTAGGTCTAAAGCTACCCTCTTTCTGTTCAAAAGTGTTGCCTCTTGTCCTGTTACTACAAGCCATGGTAAAAAGTTTCTCTCTGTCTTCCTTCCAAGCCCCCTTGAAGTACTGAAAGACCACAATAAAGTCCCCTGATAGTCTTCTCTAGGCTGAACAGACCCAACTCTCTCACCCTTTCTTGTTAGGAGAGGTAAACACTAATAATAATATTAAAGAATATTGCTGACAAGTCACTGTATCTAGAGCTAGCCTTTGGAGCTTTTCAATAACAAGAATATCAAATCCTGAACAAACACTGTGCTTATCAGGCACAAATGAAGGTAACTCTTAACACATTAAAAGACATCAAGCTTCTGTGCAGTTACAAAACCAAGAGAAATATCCTATTGTCATGTTCATATAAACAGTGTGGTTTTGCCTTTTACCATGGAATCATTTTAGTTGGAAGAGACCCTTAAGATCATTGAGCTCAACCATAACTTAACTCTAACTCAAAACCATGTCCCTAATAACTTCATCTATACATCTTTTAAACACCTCCAGGGATGGTGACTCCACCACTTCCCTGGGCAGCCTGTTCCACTGCTTCACAACCCTTTCCATGAAGAAATTTTTCCTAATATTCAATCTGAACCTTCCCTGGCTTAATTTGAGGCCATTTCCTCTCATCCTATCACTTGCTACGTGGGAGAAGAGACAAACACCCTTCTTGCTTCACCCTCGTTTCAGATAGTTGTAGAGAACAATAAGATCTCCCCTGAGCCTCCTTTTCTCCAGGCTAAACAGCCACAGTTTCCTCAACCACTCCTCATAACACTTGTTCTCTAGACCCTTCACCAGCTTCATTGCCCTTCTCTGAACTCTCTCCAGCACTTCAGTGTCTTTCCTGTAGTGAGTGGCCCAACACTGAACACAATATTCAAGTTGTGGCCTCACCAGCTTACTATTAAAAAGTGAGGCAAAGAAGGCACTTAGTACCTCAGTCTTTCCCTCATCGTCTGTCACTATGTTTCCCTCCACATGCACCAGTGGGTGGAGACTCTCCTTAGCCGCCCTTTTATTGCTGATGTATTTATAGAAGCAATTTTTTACTCCCTTTTATGGTGGTAGCTAGGCTCACCTCTAGCTGGGCTTTGGCCCTTCTGATTTTCTCCATGCATAACTCCATGGCACTTTTGTAGTCCTCTTGAGTAGCCTGCCCCTTCTTCCAAAGCTTATAAATTCTCCTTTTATTGTCTTGTTTCATTCCATTTCATGACTCTCAGAATTGGCAGAATATTGTTAATTTGCACTCAGAGTTTGTAGAAAAAGAAATAGCTGTTTTCTTTATGATGAAACATGATTTCACAACAGAGGACAGTCTGCTCCAAAGATGCACATTGAAAGATGAACCTATGTATACCAGGTGGCTGTAGCATCTCAGTGTGATGTGAAAGTCACTGTGCAGTCACTGGAATAAGGTATTATGTTCATCTTTGGGAGTGGGAGGTACAGTAGGTTCAGCAACCTTCTCTTGGAAAAGGATCTAGTATTTTATAACAATTTTTCTATGGACAAGTTCTCAGATCATCAATACACCACAACTGACATGAAGATACTTCTCCCTACAAGATAAGATTTCTGTACTTTGTCTGCATCTATCACAACTAAAGTTTAACACAATTTCATTAGTATAAATGAAGATGATAAGAAAAACTGTTTTACTAGCTTGTTGTTTTTTTGTTGTTTTTGATTTTACTTTTTTTGTTGTTTTGGTTTGGTTTTTTTTTTGAGTAGAGGCAGGTGAAACAGCTGAAAAATGTTATATTATGTCAGAGCATTACTGATTTCAAAATTTATATTTAGGAAGTGGAAGGAATTTCGCCAAATGATCAGGTAAAAAATTGCAAATAGGTTTCTTTAAGGTATATTTTTTATTATTTGCTTGATATCACTTTATTTTTCTTTTCAGGTAGTATTTGCTTCAAGGTTTCTTATAGTTTTTCTTTCCCTGTATTTTCCTTAAGATGCCACATTTTTCACTGACTTCAAAGCTTCAAATCAAATTACATTCTGATTCTAGTCTGATAAAATGAAATTGGTGCACATGATGAATCTATGAAGACCTGGGAATGATGCACCAGCCCATTCCAGGTTACTCACCTGTAAGAAGTATGAAACAAGTGGCTTGCCTAGCAATTATTTCATGTTCGGAAAGTTACTGTTTTCTCACCCACATATATTTATTCCTTTCTTTTTCAGTCAATGTCCCTCTGCTGTTGTCATCCTCAGTTTGGGAAAGTGTCCAAGAAAATATAATACAGAAGAATTTCAAAGCTTAGATGATAAATAGTTGAATATAATTATGTAGAAAACAATATGAACTAATCTTTCTTTTTCTTTCTTTCTTTCTTTCTTTCTTTCTTTCTTTCATTCTTTCTTTCTCTCTCTCTCTCTCTTTCTTTCTTTCTTTCTTCCTTTCTTCCTTTCTTCCTTTCTCCCTTTCTCTTTAGAAGTATTTCAGTGAACAGTTTAGTAACAGTTTGTTTTTTCTACAATTTTATTTATGTCTTGGCATATCTGGAAAACATTCTGTGTACAGAATACGTACATTTATTAAGATATGGTTATAAGGATAATTTAAATTGAAGAACTAATTTTTCATTTGTATTCTCTTTTTCTATTTTCTATTTTAAAAATATATGGTTTCGTTAGTTGTTTTTTTTTTTTTTAATGTTGATAACATCTCCTATGATCTTGATAAAAGTAAAGGCCCTCTAAACATATTTACAAGAAAAATGGATAGCTAATGGCATTGAACCTTCAATATATATTTTGATTTTCAGATGATCAATACTTTTTTCTCCCTGTTATATAGGTAAATCCATGACATAGAGACATGTTATGCTGAGTGGACTCAACTGAGCATAACACAATACACCGGAACAAGAATATTAAAAAATGTTCCCCTATTTATTTTTTTTTCATCGACTTTACAGAGAAAATTAAAAAATGTGTCTCAGAATAAAAGTTTATTGATAAAATACAGTCAAGGATAAAATCAGTGTTGAAAAGAGATCTAATGTAGTGGAGGTGAAAAACTTCTCATACTTGAATGGAAGAAATTTCATATTTTATGGAGTGATAAGCCAAACAACACAATATCTGAAGAATTAAATTAATTACTTACTGAGGTGAGTTGTTTGCTTTTTTGTTTATCAGAACATTTTAAAGAAAGATGAAGTGAAAACTGACACCAATTGTCCTCCATAATGTTATTCAAAACTGTGGCTGAATTATCAAACAAATGTCAATCAACCAATTCTTATGTGCCAGATTAAAATATAGTGAAAATTAGAAAAATTCTGGACATACCAGACTCCATCTACGGAGCAGACAGGAAATTGTGATTCCCTTCTTACCTCAGCCATTGATCATTTGTATAAAACTGAGCAAGTTTTTTGTTGTTGTTTTTTTGGTGGTTTTGTTTGTTTGTTTGTTTTTCTTTGTTTTATTTTAGTTTTCAGTCTCTCGTTTATGATCTTTTTTGCCCATCCATACTGAAGCCTTTCTTTGACCACAATTATGTTTCATTTTGCATATATATACTATCTACCATAGTGGAACCCACTTATTAGAATAATGTCTTTTGCAAATTATAGGAGGTTTGCAAGGTCAAAGTTTTCAGAAAAGCATACAGTACGTTTCTATCTGTGGAAGAACTTTATTTGAAGAACCAAACCCAGGGCGGAGCAACATTGCATTTAAATTTGAAAACCAATCATAATGATCTGAAATACTGTTTTTCTACCCTAACTGAATTGAGCTCAAGCTGTAACGATAAAAACTCAGAAGTAGAAGTGGTACATCTATAGACACGCAATTTTCTGAGCAAATGTGAAAGGTCTTTTCTAGGTCAGTTAGAAAAAACACAAAGGCTGGATGAAGGTGGTGACACAGCAGTGTCAGGAAAAACTATTTCAGTCATCTGTATCTCCTGTAATGCAAACTCCAGGAAGGGTGTACAAGGCAGATTGTGTTGCTAACGAAAAATTTTATCAGTTAGCATGAACTGTTACAAAGCTGAGTTTTTCTCTTGCCAAACTATATAGACATCAATAAAAGTAATTACCTTTTTAAACACTGAAATGTCACTAGTACTGGTGGCATACATAAAAGAGTTTGAGTTTTCGTTCTTGTTTGTCCCTCCTCTTATTCCTGTTGCTCTTACTAATGTTGCTCAGGAATAACTATTAGTAGTCATGTCAAATCAAGATTATCACTTAGATGTAAGATCAGTTACTCTCCCGTTCGTGATTTGCTGGCAAATTCATTATTTTATTTGATCTGTAATTCTGGTACCATTCAGCTTCCATCTTTCAGTTTACCAGGAGAGGGCATTCAAATGAGTAGGGAAGCATAACTAGGCATGTACGTCTGCAAATACGATTGTGCTAACACTAGTGAAAAGCTAGGCTTTGTATTGGCTTGACAGTATAGAGTCTTAGGACTCATCCGGATTTGCCTTGCCTGAGCTGATTTTGCCTTTTTTTTCAGCTGTTGCAATTGGCTAGTGGTCAGGTAACTGTTTCTTAATTTAATTTGGATATGTTTAACTTCGTGCGGTTGTGTGATACGAAGCCTATTGTTAAAAGATCACGAAACCAAGCAATTGTTCTTTGTAGAATGAACTGTCTGTGACTGTAGAATAAAATGTGATATGAATGACAAAGGACAATATCTGAAGTCACAGACAGGAAACAAAAATCACAGTGATCAGTGACTAGTCACTACAGGCCTACTACCTTCTGAATAATGTAATAACTTTTTTACAGAGATCAAAGGACAGAAAAACTGGAAAATTAGGAACCAGTTAAAAGAGAAGCAGACTGTTTTAAGCAAACTTGAAAAAATAGTCCTAAGTGGATTCCAAGGCAAAAGATTAAAAAGAGCAATCAAACAGCATCAAACTCAATCTCTATGCCCAGGAAAACTTGATCTTCAACCATTGTTCACACCTGAAAAACATGCTGTTAGGGAACATCGTGTGTTACTATATAGATGATATGTGTCTTTTTAAATTCAGCTTTAAAGAAAATTTACTAAAATCTGCTGTTCCACTCAAGATATTTTGTAATACTATGAAGATATATATCTCCTGTCTTTTATTAATTCCTTTCACTACCTTTTCTTCTCATCAAACTGTAGTTTTAAGACAGTTATTCTTCTCTCTCACTTAATAATTTTCCTATTATTGTGGACTGCTGAGTAACTTGACAGGATGAAAGAGAACTTAAACCAACTACAGTCATTGACATTTTTTTTAGAACAATAATAAGGTTTAACTTTTCACATTAAAGAACCTATGCACAGGAAAAATATGTCAGTAAAAGATTTTCAGTTCTTTCAGCATTAAAATGAAATTCATAACCTTTGAAATATGCATGATCAATAAAATTAGTGCTAATAATTTCATAAACGCTTCTCTCTCCAGATATTTTTTTGCTATTCTATGAAATGTACTATAGCATTAAAGATTTATAATATATATTTTAAAGATTATTACATGAGATAAAATATTTAGTTCAGGTGTATTAACAATACTAAACTCAGTTCACAGCTGGATATTTCCAAATGGATTATAAAACTATTAGCTCTTTGGTAAGGAAGAGTGATTTTTCTTGTAAAATCTCAAGTCCAGAAGATCAAGAAATCAGTGGATCATAACGGATCAGCACACCCTTGTGCAAAACACCAAGGGAGTTTAGGTATCGAATAGTTGGAACTACAAAGGTAAAAACCACAACATTCCCCTATTGCTGTAGAACCACTCCATTCAGGAGATCTCTGATGTACTCTTGTCTCGGTATCCGCAGATCCTCAAAGTATCGGTAACTTTTGGGAAGAGCACAGTTTGTTAATAGACATATGGAGATATTATTGAAATCTACCAAATGATATATCTTTGTTAATTTATTCTGTACCTGAAAGATGCAGCTATTTCAGACATAAAATTTTAGTTTATAAGAACTCTGGTCCCTGCATAACTGCAATCTTATAAAATAAAAAATACACAGTCTTTCAAGTAAGTTGACAGGCACTGAGTATGACATACAGGCATTTGCTGGAATTATAATACCTCATCTAAGCACTTACAATACCATGCATTTTTGTCATTATCTTCTCCACACTTCTGCTGTCTGTCTTCACATCACTCATGTCAGGCAGCCTTTTCAGATCTGCAGCTGCAAAGTAACTATGGTTATATTTTTAAAATGCCTGCCCCTTGCAACAACAGTTTTGGTAACCTGAGTATCTCAGAGAAGCCAGAAGCCATCTCAAGAAGCAGAACATAGAACTATGTTCCATCAGACAAAAGTAGTATAAATCACGGTCAGAACAAACAAAAAGAAGGTTACCCACCTTTACTGACCTACTGAATAGGTATTATATCTGTAGAAATCACCTGAGCTAGATGAAATCTGGAATGTTCCTAGGAGACATACTCCTTGGAGAGGCATTTCCCTGGTCTTCCACTTTCCTGGCATCCATTTATGGTCACTGTTGGAAATAAGATACTAGTTGAAGTGGTTCATGAGTGTGAAAAACTATGACCATTCTCATGTTCTTACTTATTGTACTGTAGCTTTCTACCTCAGTGCTTTTCTATAATAAGACTAGTACTATTTGTTATTATTGTTGTTGTTGTTATGGTTGGATAGTTATAAGAAACTATTAAAAAGGACAACACCATGTTTTTTTTATTATTTGCTTTCTTGAACATATCCATTTTCTCTCTAATGTTACGCTCATATTTTTTTTTATTTTTATATTACAAATGTTTTATAGGCATGACTTGATATATTTTTTGTTTGATTTTATTTTTTGTTCACGTTTTTAAGTAAGATAATTTATAATCCTCTGGTGACAACTGGATTCTTTGTTTACTGCAATACAGTTTTCCCAGTCTTCCTTCTTTACAAAAACAATGAAGAGTATTTTTATGCTTTTTTTCCCCTCAAGATGTGTTAGTTTAATATTTTCTAAATTAAGCTCTTTTTATAATAAAACATGTTCATAGGAAGGGTTGAGTTCTAACCCTAGTCTTTGAAAAATGCACACAGATGGAGGCAGAAAGTGGAAAATCGTATCATCTGCTGGCACAGACTAGCAAGATGCTGTTTGTCTGTTCACTGCAGAAAGCATAGAGAAGATTTGGGAAAAGATTAGCGGTCAAGGGTAACAGGATTCATCTTGAGTAACTTCAGCCACCTATAATGCAAGTTTCCTCTTCTCAGTGGTCACTTTAGGTATTCTTTTCTAGTTTAAAGAGGAAAGAAATGTCTCTTCTGGTCTAAGACTCAATTAACCTATTTTTAACACATTAGTTGAAACAGGAAGAAGCTTTAAAGTACCTGTTTCTTTCCATTGTCTCTGAAGAACACCTAGAATGACTAATTCAGCTGCAGACATCCTCACTATAAAAATCTACATGAGAGGTTTTTCTTGTTGATTCTTTCATGTGCTGTTCTGTGACGCCTCACCCATCTATACACTGGATATTTGGACTTATAGAGTGACTAAACTCATTCAAAAATGAGCTCCTTTGAGAATCAAATTACTCAATTAGGATATGTATACACCAGTAAATATAGTTCCCAGAGACTATTTAGTACACATATTTAGGTAAAATTTTTTAAAAAATATATATATATATATATAAAATATAAAATAAAATAATAAAATAAACCTTCTCTCTACCCTCACAAACTGTCAAGCCTTCGAAATAAGACACTACATGCAAACTGCTACTGACTCTGTCAGGATACAATATTTCTGACCGTCGTTCCTTGTACATTCTTTCACAGCACACATATACTGGTTAAGAGTCATCTCTCATCATTGTAAATGTCTGCAATTCAGAAATGTATTTATTTTGATATAATTTCCTTTAATAGAAAGTAGGTGTTTTTCAGATACAATTAAATTGTCTTATTTAAGACATGAGATGGATCATAATTTAGATGTACCTGTTTCTTCCTATTGACTATAAAAAGATGTCTACACTGAAGATACAGCAGGGGAAAAATGATTAAGAGTTTATTAAGTTTTTCCTAGGTATCCTGAGGGTATAGGGTAGAATCCAAAGCTAAAGATGACCAGGAGATTTTCTATGTATATATTTTTTGTTTACTGTTTATACAGAGCTTTTGAAGGCTATTCATTTCTTTAAGTCTTTGTTCAGCAAAAATAGAATGTTCTGTGGAAACGGAAAAGTTGATTTTGTCATGGGTGGAATTCCTAACCAGGATAGGAAAAGTTGTATGTAGCTTTTTTTCTTCAGTTTCAGTGCATCTAAGACTGATGGTGGTAGTCTTCCTCAAAAAGAAGGGAAGGAAGGTTATGGTGGGTCATGAGCTTTTAGAGATCTTCACCAGGAGGAGTATTATGGTAATAGTCTGCAATTCCATGCTATTTCTGAATTCACATGATGTTTTTTACATGTGTTGCCTGTTTAATTTCTCTTTGTCCTTCATAAAACAAATTTAACCCTTCTCCCAAGGTCGTATTCTTTTAAAAAGCAGTAACTGAGCATCAGTGACTAGTTTGTATCCTTGAAGCCTTTGTTTCATTCCACACCCATGCTTTTGAAGCCTCTGCAGTCATTCTGTGGTTGTACTCCTCCAAATTATATCATTACCCTGGGGTCACTGTTTGAACTACACAGAAGAGTACTATTTCACTATCAATTAATTACAGAACTGTATCAAAAGCAATATAATAATGTGTTACACACCACAGTCATTTAAAATTAAGCAAAACTAAAATGAATTAGGCAAAAATCATCAGTCTTCTGGTTGTCAGAAAATTACTAATCCTGTTAAAAAAAGGTAAAAAGAGCTCTAAGCTCCCTCACAAATTAGGCAAATCACAGCTGATAATTCCTTTCGGGCATCTACAGCTGAATACAGACCTTTGACCTGCTACTAATAATGGTAATTCAGATTTGCCAGTCTGCAGACATAAAACAACATCCTTCAGTTTTGTTTTATATTGTTTTGCTTTGGAGACTGGAACACAACACAAATGTCTCTTCCTGTTTCTTTGTCCAGTCTTCATCTCCCTGGCCACAACATCAGCACTAAAGTAATGTGACAGACATTTTTCTGCTGTAGATAGGAGAGGTAGGATCTAAAAATTGGTTTTATATTTTATGTCTTTATTTATGATCTGCTTTTTTTGCCTCTTTGTATTGTTTCCCTTTGGAAGCTACATCAAATTGGGATGCTGAGGACCTCTTCTTAGTTCTAGTGCTACAATCCCACTCTTCAACTATCCCTATAATATTATTATATACTCTCTGAGTATACAAAGATGGCTTGCAATAGGGATTTTGAAAGTCAGATACCTTTCTTCCATCATTCTTACGTAAAGGACCAATGATTTCAGGGTATTTTCCTGTTGTGCTAGATTGAATACTGAAATTAGAAGTGGTTATAAGAGCTTTAAGTTTTTTATGCTTTTCCTCATCCAGAAAAAAAAGCCTTGACATGATTTTCTAGATATACATTCTGAGAAAAAAAAAAAAAAAAGTCTGACACTTTGAAAGTATTTCCTGGGATTTAGGAATTGTTTTGGCATTAATGGAAGCTTACTAAGTAAGCTGTTTTCCTTTGATTTTTCTGGCAGATTTAACCTTCTGAAATCACCTGCTGTGATTATTTAAAAATGTCTCCTCTAGTTCGGTATTCCAAAAAAGATCAATGTGTATCACTGGATTAAACACAATATCATTCCATGAGGTTCAGGACCCAGAAACCAGCTAAAACATACATAATGCCAAGCATAATCTAACTTGTATTAGAAGTTTCAGTACCCTGATGAAAGTCAATGGAGTGTAATTGCCAAAAATCAAGACACCATATTTATTTTTCTGGGTAAGAGGAAGCTGCTGAAGAGGATGCTTATTTGGGCTTTCTTCATTTTAGATCACCCCTCTGCAACTTGGAGAATAACAGCAAAAAGGTAGTTTGCAAAAGTGCCATGTAATCTGACTTCCGTAATGGAACCTCATAATGTATCCTTCAATGTCACTGAATGACTTAGATGCAGCAATGAAAACACTGCACAGGTTCCTTCTGCATTTCAGACATTTCTCTTCTACACTCAAGTCTAAAGTTTCCTTGTCAATCTGAACCATATTTACAGCTTTTCTGCACACTGCAATACTAAAAATAATAAAACATTAAGCAAGTAAGATAAAAGTTTAATCCTGATGTACTATAATATTCATCCTGATAATTACATGGAAAACAGTGGTGGTGTTTATGTGAACAAAGCAAGGAGACGGCTTCTCATACATTACAATTTTCTCCATGAATATCACAAGTTAAAAGTATTTTATCCACACTGAAGTTTTGAGAAGTACAGGATATTTTTAATCATTAGATGTTTATATGGAGATTTCTTGATCACATAAAGAAAAAAGAAAAAAGTTACACAAAAAGTTCACGATCTCTACTTCGAAGAAAAATTAGGCAGTTAAATTTAATTAACAATATTCACTTATATGTGTCTTTGGGCAGACAGCCTAATTTTATTGCAGGACTTGCTTAAATACTATATATATCAAAACACAGCTATTTTACAGTTTTGCTTCTGTACTCCTCAAAGGTTATTCACAAGGAATCTTTTATCTTGAAATGTACCACACAATCGCTGTATATATGAAATACAGAAGTATGTGCTTCCATTAACAGTGACTAACAATACTGCACTATTGGTGAAAGCATAGCTGAAAAGTATCAATTTTACCCAAGAATTAGAGGATCTAATTATAATGATTACAGTTCAATTCAGTCAAGAACTTCATTGTTAAGGTTGGTTTTGTTCCTTAAATCAAGACAAGAATAAAGCATTCCTTTCTGATTGGACAGTTCTATGACTTCTACTTGTTACTAAAATATTTAAGAACAGAATTAACAGTGTAATTTGTGATTATGCATTTACATTTTTGGTTTCCACGCAACTTAAAAAAGGTCTACTTTTTTTCTGCTACAATTTTTGAAAATTTCTGCTCAGCACAAATGAACAGAATATAGACCTTTAACTAGTTAGTGTGTGATATATAGATATTTAGACTTGAGCAAGCATCCAGGAGACAATAGAAGATTTAAACATCTGAAGAAGAGAGTTTACTGATCTTAAAAACATATTGAAAATGGAAAATAAAAACCTTAAATATTTTCACAGTGTCACACAGTATGCTAGGGATTGGAAGGGACCTCAAAAGATCATCTAGCCCAATCCCCCCACCGGAGCAGGAACACCTAGATGAAGTTACACAGGAAGGTGTCCAGGCGAGTTTTGAATGTCTCCAGAGAAGGAGACTCCACAACCTCCCTGGGCAGCCTGTTCCAGTGTTCTGGCACCCTCACTGTGAAGAAGTTTCTTCTCAAATTTAAGTGGAACCTCTTGT
>VWYH01002031.1:0-35910 GCA_013399365.1 Pampusana beccarii
ATATTTCTTCATTCCCCTCAGACCACGGCACACAGCTTCCTCCCACCTGTGTGGAAGGTCAGTAGCAGTTAGTAGTCTGTTGGGTGCACCAAGTTGTTCGGTGCATCAGGTGCACCTGGTGATATCCCCGATCTGGACTCCGGGTAGACTACAAACTTCCCTATGATGAGGGTCAACTCTGCATATCGGGCCCTCTGTCCCTCTCAGTAGGGAATCGCCTACTACAATTACCCTTCTTTCTTTCCTATTGGAGGCAGCCTTCAGGTGTGGAGTCAACCGCCTCTTCCTATGTGACCTTGTAGGCGGGCTTATATGTTTTTCTTGTGTTGACTGAATGGCAGAAGATCTCCCACAAAACTGCTTAAAAACATGGAAAAAGCAATGCCAAGATACCTTATCAGAGTTTCACATCAGAGAGACCTGGCTAAAGCTACTACAGGTGTTGTGCTAATCTAAGTCAACCAGTCAAGATTCACAGCTCTCAGCAAACCAAAATAGGACAAGAAAGTATATAGAAACACCATCATCTGTACATGTTTTAGATGAAACTAGTTCATTCAAATTCTTTCATTTGATAACAGAAAACAAGACTACAGAAAATAATCTTCATTAATATGTCTGTTACAGGGAAGATACCTGAAAGTCTTCACTGTACAGTAGGAACAAGTGAGTAGAATACACTTCCTGGATCATCCAGTGCGGTCCCCTGGTGCCACAAATACTTAGCTTGGGTTCTGCATTTTGAAAATTTTTTTTTGGTCCACAGTGAAAGGGTCGTCTAGAAATTGCAGTATCTTATTACTGAGCAGCTTCATGTAGTATCTAAAATTAATTAATGGCCTGCTTACCTGACATTGTCTTTTGGTATAAACAGTTATTTTACCCTCTAGGATTAAGCCTTTGGTGTACCTACATCCATGCTCAGATATCAGTGTGCTAAACAAAGTGAGCTCTTCTTAACTCAAGAGAAAGTCTTCCTACTAACCCAGCCATCGAAGGAACCCTCATCTACACCAGCCTCGTTTTATTTATTTGTTTTTTACTATAAGAAACAGGAACTGAACACAAAATCAAGAAAAACCTCTCACCCAAGTGCTGAACAAAAGCATTAAAACATAAATACTTTTCTGTTCTTCTCCTGTCGTCTTAGGATAATACTTGCATTTTTCAAGGCTACTTCCTGCTGACAGTTCACAGTTATCCTGTTATCAGTCAGAATATCCAGCTGTTCTCAATTGTCCATTAACTCTAGGACCTTAGTCCTGAGTAGTATGATAAGCAGTTTGATAGTCAGCAGAGATGAAATAAGAGAACAAACAAGCTATTCAAACACCGAGAAAGGATTAACAAACAAAGAAAGGAACATTGTTTTTTTGCTGCAGAAATCCATGCTGTATATGAACTGTGAATGCTATCTGCAGTTCTGATTTCTGTGTCAGAAAGAATACGGTAGAATTGGAAGTTACTCAAACCTCCATGTTGCTTTAAAAATATAAACCAGTTTCCTTTCAAATAACAGTTGAGCAGGCTAGGACTTTTAGAAAAATAGAAGACCTTGAGGGAATATGACAAAAATCTACAAAATCTTGAGTGGTACAGAGAACATGGATAAATGGTGAAAATAACTCAGTCTGAGGTATCTGAGGTATCATGAGAAGAAGCAGACTGATTTTCTTCTATTTATGGTGCTCCATTCCTGAAGCAGGCAGGAGCTCAAACAGGTGAAAAGTCTGTGTTTCTACCAAACAACTGGCACCTTCACGTCTACAAGTGTCTTCAGCCGTAACAGGCAAAACCTTTTATCCTTAATCTTTCAAAAGTGTTGCAGGCCACAACGCAATACAGTGGTACACATAGTGTGGGCCACAGGGGCGTTCCAAAGGGTTTGGAGTTTGTTTATACAGTTAATAGGATCTTGCCTTCAAAATACTCACTTTGTCACCATTCAACAATTAGTAAGGCATAGTGAAGGTCTTTTGGTGGGATGCACTATAGTAGTCAGAGTACTTGTACATAAATAAAGGCAGAAGGTAACCGCCAGCACATTTATAGTAACACAACAGCAAGAATGGAGGATTGTAATAAGCCAATGAACGATCAAAGAAAGTACAGGAAGGTAACTACTAGGAGAACTTACTCTGTGCAAACACAGTACATTAGTATTAGGCTGACAAAACAAATGAAAAATTAAATGTTTTATTGATTGCTTTCCCAGGTAATAATGCCTCCATTTCCACAAAACAGCTTGCACAGTACGGCTCCATAGAAAACCTATGCATAAATTTAAATGCCAACATTAAAAAAAAAAATGTTCTGAGTAGAGATACAGTAAACTGATCAAGGAAGAATATGGAGAATTAACAAAAATTACAGACCCCCCTATGGCTGTTTGAGCACGAGCTAAAATACAGTACTTTAGTTCTTTTTCTCAAAGAGGAGGGCACAGACCCTTAACTATATTTAGCAGTGACTGAGCTCTGCATTCTAAGGCACAATCCAGCAATGGCTCACTCACACGCTGACATAAAAGATGCATGTTTAAGAGGTATATGCTGTAGTGTCTCCATCAGCAAGGAAGGAACGAGTGAAATACCATCATGTCCTGCTTCACAAAAGGCTTTAAAAACCCACAGAGGCAGTTTAAAGCCAGTCTGCCACTCCACTGTCAGTCAAAATAAAACAGGTCTGGCACTATGGGTTCACAATTGCACAAACCAAGAACAAACATGCTACTTCATTCTGAACAAGCTGTAAGTGGTGTAGACATTGTGCTTCTAGGAAAAAAATTACAGAAATGAGTCTCTCAGGCAAGCAATTAGATATTGCTTAACAACTTTTTCACAAGATCAGTAGGCTAACTGCTTGCACACATTGAACCAGTGGGAAATTCAAACGCGATTTAAAAAAAAGCAAGTTATAAGGAATACACAAATTCTGAATGAACCTCACTTACTGTAAAAGTATCATTCTGAGAGAAGAAGAAAACACTTTTGTGTCTAGCAAAGATTTGTTCTCCACAAAATACCCTGCTTGGATTCGCTGGTGAGGGATATGCACACCCAGTCCACATGAGGTGAACTACAAAAATAAGAAAATCAAAGGTTAAGCCAATAGGATAAGCACTATCTTGGAATGAGTGGGTAGAATTTTTTTAGTCATTTGAGTCCTATAACACAGATCAAAACTTTAAAGGCCCACAAGAAAGAAGCTACCTCATGCTTCTCAATAAAAGCACTGTTGAGAGTCCCGAGATACTCGGAAAAAATACGACTTTTCTCTTTCTGAAGATGAAAAAAAGTAGTGGATGCCAATGATGCTTTGTGTAGAAGAACAGGCATCAAAATATATGACAGTTGAAGTTGCTTTTCCTTTCTGCTAGTTCCCTGGTGATGTGGGAACTTGTGAAAAGGCAGCAGGACAAGTATTAATACTTGTGTTGTCCCTTCAGTTACACAAGAAGAGGATGAGTACACAATAGGAAAGAGAAAAAAGAGTATATATAAAAAACAGATTATAAGAATACATAGATGGTATCCTGAGGAAAAGCAGAAGAAAAAAAAAAAAGTACATTTGATTTGTTTTGTTTTTTAATACCGTAGGATACATGGCTGTAGAAGGAGAGAAAGAGATAAGAAGAAGAAAAGGAAAGTTAGAAACATGACAGAGGGAAAAAGTGCTATGAAAAATGAAAAGAAAGACGTATTTGTTAGAAGAATGAAAGAAAAAATGAGTGAAGGAACAGAATGTAAATGAAAAAGAAAGGCAAACTAAAAGGTCAAGAATAATACAGCTGCTTTTAGGAGAAGCATTGTGGCTAATGTGCTACAATAAAGAAAAGTAGGTATCTCCATTACCTCAAGACAATAAAGGTTTAGACTGTTATTGCTGAAATGTTCCAGCTTTCATCTCTGTGGACAATTGTGTTATCTGCATCTGTGGCATGACTACTACATTTGCACCAAATTGGAACAGAAAATATGCATCTCTGTAGGAGAAAATAAAACAAGGATAAAAGACCCACTTAAACCAATAAAACCCCCAGACATTGGACATTGTCTGCAATTAAAAAGCAAAATATAAGAAATAATCAAACGAAAAAAGCTGCTGAAAATATACGAGAAACTCATCCTTGGAGTCTGCAAAGATAAACTGTTTAAAATGGTATATGCTTTGGCTTTTGTATTATAAAAGTATAAACCAAATATCAGACATTCCCCTGCTACTGTTGTACCTGCATATTTATTTTAAAGGATCTCTGCACTTCAAGTAGCTATTTTATCTTTTGCTTTCTCTCCTGCAGCAGGAACATAATCTATTATTTCTAAATGGACAAAAACACATGAGAGGTCACAAGTAACATGCAAATATATAGACAATCTGACAGTTTGTTTATGTAAGGCTTTAAAAATTTCAGATGCTTCTAAGAATTTGTTTCATTGCCAGTTTGGACAATGACAGTAATCTGACGGTTAAGCAATGTGTTCAAAATTGACAAGTGCTCAAACTCTACTGAATTATGAGAAAAAGATTCTGGACAACATTGACATGACACCAACAGAAGCACTGTCAAACATGACAATAAATCACTTGTCACGGGAAAAGAATAAGAAATGTTTAAAGAAAGAAGATGCTTCTGTGATTGATACACAGCCCTGATCTTCATCAAGAAATAAAGTGAACAGGAAAAAACATGAAGTTTGCTGTCATCAAGGAAGAGAATGCACATCCTGCAACTACGAATGGAGCATTTAGACTATCTATTGCACCTACATTTATGGATAGCAGCTTTCTACAAATATTGAAAGTATTAATGCTATCTTTAGAATAAGAGATCTGCCCTTTTTTTTTTTTTCACAGCATGTGCAAGCAGGATTCAATTTAAAATATGAACATTGATTTTTGTCTATTTTCCTTCTTTTGTAAAATGGCACATGAAAAAAATACAGACAACAAATAAGATGATTTAAAATGACATCTACATCAGAGAACAACAGAAAATTCTTTTAAATGATACAATACTACCCCCTTTGATGCACATACGTCTTCTTTAGTTGTGGAAATATTTCAGCTATTTCTCTCCTTCTACCCTGTGACTTTACCTCATACTTATTCACAATGTGGCTGGATAGTAGTTTAAGAAATTATTCAAACCAGAAAGTCAGCCTGTAATTTTCAGGGTAAATCCACAAAACCATTTATCTACAGTACAACAACAACAACAACAAAGTTAAATACTGAGATATCAAGTAAGATCCAGGTACTTTGAATCTTTGTGGCTTTGGCCTTAAGTCATTAGTACCTTCACTCAATCTAGAGCACAAAGGGGCTAAGAAAATGAGATTTTTCAGCCTAGAGAAGAATAATCTGAGATCAATCTTATCAGTCACCTACTGGAGTGTTACAGAGGTGGACTCCGCACAGAGGTGCTCAGACAAGAGGCAAAACTTACGATAGTGCAAATATCGACCAAGAGAGAAATCTTCTACAGGGAGAGCAGGTAAGTGCAGGGACATATTTTTCCAGAGAGTTTGTGGAACCTACATTCCTGGATGTTTTCCAAATTTCAGTTGTATAAGGCCTTGAACAACACATTCTAACTTGGAAGGTACACCTGCTTTCATTTGCTATATGGGACCTACAGATGTCCCTTCCAAACGAAAGCATTTTATGATATTAAATGTTTTTAAAACAGAACAGTCTACTAAATCTTATAAGGTCTTTCAGGGGGTTTCCACATGTTTTTACAGTGCATGAATGTGAAGACTCCAGGATCCCAACTTTGAATCTAGATGAATAAGCGTTAGTAAAATAATGAAAAGAGTTTACACATAATTCTACTTTTTTATAATCCTAGATTATCAACATTTCCAAACTCTTATCAACAGAAAATGAATGAGTTGGGAGCTCAGTGCACTGCATCATCATTTAATTCCTCCAATTCAGCTCAAATCAGTAGTAATTCATAGATTCTTAACATAAGAAAGCTGCTTAGCAGCCTGAAGAAGAACTAATTAGCAACAAAGTTACCATGCACCCACGCTACATGAATACAATTTCCTTGGTAGATTCAACACTCACTCCTAAATCTCAGTGAACATAAAATACTCTTACTGAGAGATTGCAACTTCAAGCCTTTGTCTAGTTGCACAAGGAAACCAAAAGTTTAAACCTTTTGTGCATTTTGTTGTGTGTTTTCAGCGAATAGAGTATTCCAGCCTCTGGGCATATTGATCTATTTGCAGGCACTAAATTATTTTTAAAAAGGACAGTATAAGGGCTTTTCCAGGTTGGATATCTATGTAAAACTATGAAAATCAAAGAAAATTAAATTTGGAAGGTAAAGTCTCTCTTGATACGTGCATGGTGAACTACCAACCCAGATAGACCCCATTTATGCAGCTAGAGGAAAATAGATTCTATAATGGAAAAAAATGTTATAGTGAAGGGAAGGAAGGCAAGAATTGATTTTTATTAATACTAGTCACTGAAGGAATATGTTTTTTGCAGAAGTCTAAAACATAAAACTACAACACTAAATCTTCATGTTTTCTTAGAAAATTAAATATAAGTGGTCCTTTTAGTTTAACAAATACAAATTCAGAATAACCTTATTCAGTGATTTATTCCACCCTGCCAAATGATTTAGCCTAGTGTAACCATGATGCAAGATCAAAATCTGCCTTCTTCTTAAAATTGGGTATTCGTAAATATAAATTTGATAACTATCTTTCAAAATCTGCCAGAAATTTAAGTGACAACCATGAATACTGGGTCTAAGATCAAGGTATAAAACTATATTTCAAAGAAAGCATGTCAAATGCTGTATGCTATCTAAAAATTGTGAATAATAAAAATTAAAGGTGTTTAACTTCAGGAGTTTCTTACATGGTTGTAGTGTAAGTACGACTTAATGAAAAAATCCCAAATGTTCACGTTTCCTGATTGCATGAGGCAGGGGGGGTGGGGGAAGGGGTGGGAATTAAAAAGAACTCTTTGATACATTCTGTGGATTTTCTATGACTGTAATTGAGGAAGACGTCTCTGGGACAGCACAGGCTCAAACAGAGGTTTGTTTGTCCTCCTCTTACTAGCAAAGATGTTCAAGATGGAAAAGAGCCAACGTAATATGGCATTCACAAACCTGACTGAACCTGCAGTGTTGGCAGTCTGGAAATCAACATAATTTAGTATATAATGTAAGTATTATTGCTACAGAAACAACAGACAAAATAAAATCCCAGATTGCCAATTTCACAGTGCTTTCAGAGTAGAAGTTTACAGCATTGTATTACTGCTGAAGCTGAAACAGTAAAGCTCTATGACACACTTCAAGTCTAAATTGTCATCTGGGTTCAGCCAGTACCAAATACCAAACACCCCTTTGAAAATATTCTAAGGTACATCTCCTATCAGAATAGGAATTGAATACATTTATCAAAGCAAACATTTTGTACAGAGGTCACAATTTGAAAGTTCATTCCACCTTTGGAGAAGTCATCAGTTCCAGTAATATCCATCTTTTAACTGTGTGGATTCTCTCTCAAACCTTGGGAAGCAACCAAAAGAGAATTAACTTTTTAAATGCAACCACTGCACGTCAAATCGGTCACCTTTCAGTGAATTACAGTGAGTGTACCAACTATTGAATCAAAGCTATCACCTCATGAATCATACTGGGATCAAGTCGATGTCAGATACACTGCATGGTTGAGTAGTTATTTCCCCAAGTAAATTAAAATCCTGATATCCTACTGCTGCTAACATTTACAAAAGCAATTATATTCAAAACTGACCTGCTATAACTTGCTGCAGCAAATCCTGGTACTGTAGTTCTTAAGGAAGACATTATATTGTCCTTTAGAGGCAAGAAAGCAAAAGCACTGGATCTTTCATGTGTCCAATCTAATACTAGTTCTAACATGGTCATCATGCTTTATAGAGCAAGTTACTAAGTGACAAATACTGCACTAGTATCTGTAAAGTTATTTTGTTTCATGACGTTTACTGTAAAATAAACAGATTAACGGAAGTGTATTTACCGAGTGTTGAAAAATATATTCAAAATTAGAAATACTAATTTGATCTAATATGATTTAATGAAGTTGTTCAATCACACACAAGTAATTTCATATGATAAGGTATCATAAGAGTCTCTGTAACAACTTTATAACACTTCAACTTTTTATCACTGTATTTTCCAGATGGACAATTTAAAATATAGTATTTGATTTAGAATTGTATAATTAATTATATGTATACATTTAAAGTTAGGGTAACATAATTTTTCAATTAATTGAAAGAATTTCAAAAGGTCCGAAGATTCCAATATCAACCTTCTTGACAGAGTGCTATACTTCTTAATTTTGAAATGTTATATTTCTAACATTTTTTACTTTATATTGCGATTTACCATATAAAAGTTAACTGGCTCACGCAAATGTACTTAACAAAAAAAAACTATTTCAAAATTAAATGGTTTGTTCTAATTCAGAATTAAAAGTAATGTTAAAACCGTACTGTATTTTGAAAAATAAAACCTCTTACTCCTATACAGCCACTCAAGAGAAAGCAGTTTGATGTAGTATTCTCAGTACCTTCATCATAACTGCTTTTGGAATAAATAACATACACTCATTTATATTTTATTTACCATCAAGCTTTTGTCTATAATGCTTATGTCAAATGTTATGAGATACTGGCCTCAGAAAATAGAGTTATATTGTTCCACTCCCCAAAATGTCAGAAACAACAGAGTAGGAAGCAATTATTTCTTGCAGCATTATTAAAATATTTTACTTTCAAAGAAAATAAAGTGAACAACCCAAAATGAAAATTCAAGTGACAAGTGAGATGATAAAAAATCTGAGGTATTGACTCACAGATTTATTTATTTATTTATTTTCAAGACTAAGAAATTGGAAAATTGAAAAAAAAAAAGCAGCAAATATTGATGTATGTCTTTTGGATGGAGATATAGGGGAAGGAATGAATTTCTGGTAGAATAAGCCATTATTATAACCATTATTTACAATAAACTGAATGATGAAGTTGCTCAGAACACTTCAGTCAATTCTCTCTCCCTTAACATGGTTGTGGTGTCTGTGACAGTGAGAAAAGAACAATACTTTCTGAAATAGTTTCCACACATACCTTCCAATTATTCATACAGATAGGTTCGAAAGTAAAAGCACACAGCAAGAACTTTGAGAGACAGCTCAGAAAATAACTTCACAAACCACAGTGATGTAATCCCATATCTTTCCAGACCACTAACTCTACAAATTGGTAACTGGCCCTTAAGTTATAAATTTTATGTCCTGTGTTGGACTAACAGCATATGTTTCTGTTTAAATTCCATGTAAGTGCAGCAGAAATTATATTCAAGCTTACAAGTTAAAAAAACCCACTAAACCAGCATATGTGGTTTCCAGAACATAGAACATGCTGAAGACTACAGTGCTAGGCATGTCTGTTAAGATATTAAGATGTTAAGATGTTCACCTTTCAAACCCTTGCTAGTGGTTTTTCTGGCATGACCAGGGTAAGGTATGGGAAAAATACTGTGACAAAGTCATAATCTAACCCTGAAGAGAAAACTAGCATATGTATATGATACAGATGAGATATATATTTTCTATATTCAAGTCATATTATGTATATGATATTTAATGTATATTTTATATATTATAATTACACGTTATATACGTTATTAAAATATTACGTCACAAAACAGTATCGATTCAAACGAACCCATCATGTAAGCCACGACAACACATGATTCTACTAAATGCTTTAAAATGTCTAACATCAGAAGATAAATATTGCTTCTTACAAAATACTGCTAAATAACGACTCCACAACAGCTAGATATTTATTTTTGTTAGGAGGTGAAAACTCTTTCTATTATTATAAAATCATTATTGAGGAAATGTTAAGTCTGAAGTCTCTGAAGTGGTAGTAGGACTGGTAGTCTGAAGGATCTCAGGGATTCTCAAATGACAGATTTATTGAAGCTAACCTCATATCCAAGGAAAATAGAGCGTATGATTCGTATCGCACAATTTGCTTGATAAATGTTCCTATTTCTTTGCAAATTGGCCACTAAAAAATGGCAATGATGTTCTCAGACATTCATTATTCAAAATTATTGGTGAACGCAGTGAGCTAATAATTTATGGTTAGCACATTGTTTGGAACACTTAATTTGTTTTGTTTCACTCATCAATATAGTAGATGTTATATTTTCTGTTTCCTAACAAAACAACTTATATCAATAACTCTTACCTGTGTGAGCTTTAAGTCATGCATCTGAATGTTATACTCAACAGAAAAACACAACTGTGTAGACCGAAATTAATTTTGTTGTAATATTCAGATTATTTTTTTAAGCTTTCCTTGGATATTTGTTCTTGTAAAGCTGTGGTGCTTTAGAAAAGGAATGGAAAAGAAAGGTATGGAAAAGAAAACAAACAAAAGTTCTTACACATCCAGGATGACTTAACTGAGAATTAATATTTATAAAATATTCATCAGCAGTTTTGGAGCATGCACCACATTCCATATGCAAAGTTGGAAACAGAAAG
Source organism: Pampusana beccarii (assembly GCA_013399365.1). Classification (NCBI taxonomy): domain Eukaryota; kingdom Metazoa; phylum Chordata; class Aves; order Columbiformes; family Columbidae; genus Pampusana; species Pampusana beccarii. The sequence goes on from VWYH01002031.1 coordinate 10,584, forward strand.
ACTATTCTCCTCAAATTGGGAATCTTTATCTAAGAAAGTGCAGCCTACATCTCAAATAATAACTATGGGCACACATATATATGTATTTTTTTTTCCTCCACAGAGGTAAACAAACATTAACATAAATTACTCCAGAGGTATAGTCATACAATGAAAAATTAAAGTTCAATGAACATAGAAAAATTATGTCCACGTTTCTGTTAAGCATCGAAGGAAAAAATCAAAAATATTCTCATTTATTAAGAAAGGTGTAGCACATTACAAAGAACCTTTGTTTACCACTGACATACTGTTTGTTTTTTATTAAATCATTTTAGAAAAAAAAAGTTTAACTTTTTGAGAAATAACCGAACACAAAAATTTTCTCAATACTAGTTTCTCAGTACAGTTCTTTGCATTATATTTTTTCTAAATTTTCTATCTTAATTACTACAAATCTTTAATCTGACAAGTGGTTTTATTTACAAGTACTTGGCATTTTCATTATAGCAATGCATAGATGGCCAGTGTCTCTCATTGTTTTCCAAAACTGGATGCAGAAACAAACAGGTGCAGAATTATCTGAAATGTTTCTTTTTCCCTTGCAGCCCCTAAATTCAAATTTTCACTCAGCTTATGTGGAAAAAATCCACAACACAGGACACACACTATTTTATGGGAGAGCACATGAATAGATACAGCAAACTTAAGGTTCAGGTGATTAAAAAAAACTATTTAAGTAACTCTGAACGAACTCGAAAAAGGAGATACAGTGCAAAACATGAAAGTGGGCTCGAGATCAGTCCAAATGTCTGTTTTGCTGGCCAGTTTTTGCATTCATGTGGGTTTTATGTTCATACATCATAAACATGGAAGAATCAGTGCCTTTGTTTTTCCCATCAAAAACAATTCAAACTAAACTTATTGGGATTCTGTATATTTTTTGATAATTTAGAAGAGTGTTTCTTTTCATAATTCAGAATCTCTGAGAGCGTCATAATAAGTAATTTATTACAACTGTTACTGAATTTCAGTATTTTTATTCTTTTCATGCTAAAAAAAGGTCTGTATCTTATGTACTCAAAATAGCATTTCTATTTTTGTATTTTTGTGCAAATATGATGGGATTCTAGAGACACTAGCCAATTAGCCAACCTATTTATAATTACTGTAGTTTAAACCATTGAAACCGAAAGTTTCTAAACTGGTTGTCTGCCTTTAGTCAAAAATGTAAAAAATTTCAGGTTCCACTCTTGTTCAGAATGAGGCAAGCAACCAGGATAGGGAGGACAGAGGAAGGAAAGACATGCCATAAAAAATATGGTGCTAGAACTAAGTAGAAATCAAAAATGGCAGAAGATTGGTCAGCAAGGGAAGAGAAAGCTGTGGGCAGACAGGGAAGGGTTGAAGCTTGGAGAAATGTATTGAAACTGGAAGAGTTGTTGGTTAAATTTTGTCATGTGAAGACCCATGTGGAGAAAGCATAAAGTAGGAGACAGGTTCTAGCAGACAGGAAAGAGATGACTGTAATAACAGGACATGTAGTTGGCCTGAAGAGACAGAAAGGAGAGAGACTGAAGCAGAAGTGGGGGCTGTGAGCGTCAGGTAGCCCTCTTCTCCCTTAACAGAGTTTCAGATGCTTGTTGCTTATCACTCTGTAGCTGTCAGCACATATCTGTGACACCTACTAGAAACAGAGAAATTTTGTCACTCTTCTGTGCCAGTTTCCCTGTGGAACAAGTACCATTTCCTTCAGTTACTTGCTTGACAAATGTCAGTGGTTCACACAGCAAATGCGTGTACTCTCTTCTGTGCTGCACATGGGCACTTTTAGCTCCAGCACATAAGAAAAGAGCCACAGAGATAAACTCCTCCTTTCCCAGCCAAGAATACCATTAAATTAATTCTCCTCTCCTTATCTGTTCTGTTTTACACAGAAGTGAATTTTCATTCCATTTATAATAGCTGTGTTTATATTATATACTTTCTACCTTGCATTTTTCCTACTTAGAGAGTCAGAACAGGAATTGTCTGTTATTTTGCACAACGGTTTGCTCTTGGTTAAACTACAGCAGTAACAAACAGCTGACCCTCTACACGTATATGTGCTCATATACATACACAAATATTTTCTGTGTACAGCTGTGGCAAACTTGTATGCAGTTGAACAGCATATATGGTTTGCAAAGCCAGCCTTTAGTTCTAAAAGTAGATACAATCTCTGGACCTTTGTGCAACTGGAGGTGTTGAGATCCTTGACAAAGGTACTTTCTCTAGCCACTGTCCACTTATTTCTGGCATGGTCTTAATTGGAAATTAACTATTCTGACTGCACAACTTTCAGTCATGTTCTCACATATCATTTGGATCGCAGAATCATGTGCTTTAATAGTTCTGTCATTCCATGGAGCAGCAGACTCTGTATGAATTTATACATAAATAAATTCATATATATCCATATATACAACTGGCCGTATCACATGCAGAAGTTTGTTGACAAAAGGTTTGTGTGAGATGAGACTATATCCCTTTTCCTTCCTCAGCATCTGTTAAATCATCAACGCTACCTGAGTCCTCAAATCTTCTTTGCTTATGACCTCTAAGCAGGATAAATACAGTTTAAGATTACTGATGTTTTCTCCATCCTTGACACATTTCTCTTGAAATTGGCAAGATGGCTTCACATTTAGCCCTTTTCCTATAGTCAGTGTTCCCGCAGGATCCTCTAGTCTGCCTCCTGACAAACCAGGAAATTTAGCCTTAAACCAAGCTTATTTGGCACTTGGTTTTTGTCTTACTTGATCTGCATGAAGCAGTATAGCAAAGATCATACTGCACATAGCAGGTACACTGTCAGTCAAGCGACAATATTGTAGAGTCTAGCAAGGCCAATGAACTGCAACTCCCAAAAAATGTAGAAAAATACACATTACTCTTTCTTGATCATTTTAGTATTCTAACATACTTAAGATACATTTCTTAATGAGTTAACTAATCTAACCACAATCTAATCAGGCCCTCCAGGCAGAGCTAGTTCATGTGCAATGATGATATGTAACTGTGAAGCCAATTGAGATGCTTTGTGATCTGTATACTTTCAGACTTTTATCTGCTTAATGCAATCTTACAACATTCATCACTTTACTATGAGCAGCCAAACCACAAAGACAATTTATATCTTTTTCAAACAAGCACCTCACCTTAGCTACCACCTTAGTCACAATTAGATCTCAGCCTATGCAACACTGTTTTGCTCTGTCACTCCTGAAAACTCTGGGCATTCAGCCCCACAACAAACTCAGCTAGCCACTGTTTGGCAGCAGTTACACAAGTAAGAAAAACACACTGTCAATTTGAGTGCAGGCTTTTGTATGGTCAATTATTAACTAAACAGGCTGGTAACATTTCAACAAATATTGAAGTGATTAAAGTGGAAGAAAAGTGGTATTTGTAATGACAAGATCAAATGGCTTAATATGGATTGCAATAATAAAGTAACAAAATTAGCAGCTAACTTTATCAAAGAGCAGTTTCTCAACTAACTGTTAGAATATTGCTACTTTTCCAGACTGACCTCAAATTAATGTTTAAAAGAGTGCATTTGCATAATACATGACAGAGCACATACACAGACTTACTAACGGCTTGTTGAAACCATCCTGTTTTCTCACTTAGGCAGAAGTAGAATAGCAGCCGCTTGCATACTGAGCTCCATTCTCGGTACTCCCTTATCTCAGATAATGGCATTTAGGGAACTGATTTGACTTCCTCAAGGCAGAGGTAGGGGTGACCTGTTGATTAATTCCATTCATTTCCAAGTCTATTTGTTTCAGTAAGTGTGTATAAGAAATGTAATTTGGGCACTTGATCTATTAAGTGATAAAGGTATTGTAACATGCATCTCATTTTATGTTAACTATTACTGTGATCCAATAGACTGTATTCTGCAACATGAAGTATAGGAATGCTCTTCATTGGTGCAAAATGTGTGATTTGTTGTTTTCAGACCTCTCTTGTTTTACCACCATGCTTTATTAATTTTCCTCTAATACTGTTGACAATTCCTTCTTTGCTCTTGGAATTTGTCCTTCACACATGCATTTGACATACTGTTCCCTGCTGCTGACATGCTCATTACTGCAGGCAGGGTCATACTGGAGCTGGGCACCAGCTGTTAGAGCAGCATCTACTGCTCCTCAGGTGCCCATCACGTAGGGACCTGACACGTCAGATCTATGTTAAGAACTAAAGAAATACAAGTGGCGAGCTCAGTGGCAATGCCTGTGGTACGAGTGAACCAGGGGTACATACCTGTGTGGAGAAGGAAACAAGGCTTCCCCCACACTACTCTCCTCCCTGTGGATGGGTAGGTGGCATGGTGGCTTCCCAGGCTGTCCTCCGAAGTGTGCACACCTGCTGAAGCAGGATTTCACCCCGTTACTCAGGGAGAGCAGCATCCCAAAATCCTGGAGTTTCTCAAAGCTCCAGAGCAGTCCAGTGCATGCCAGGATACGACATTCACAGCCTGATTAGCCAAGGGATGTTGAAAACAACCTCCAACATTGTGGCAAGTCCTTCTACCAACTAACCAGAGAAGAAGAGATTTATTAAAGGAAAAAGTGTGTGTGTGCAAAGAGGCGGTCACAATTCACACAGAGACTTTTTTTTAAGTCACAAAACTGAGTACACAAAGTGCATTAGATTACAGTAATGTTTCTATACAGAGCTAATGAAACTCTGGAATTAATATAAAGTAAGACACAGCTTAAACACATGATCACATACCATTTTTTTCTCAGGGATCCCTGTTTTATTCACTGCACGGGATGGAGGGTACTTACTTCAAACGCAGCTGTTCTATATAATTTTTCTCCTCTTTGTTCTCATGTAGTTATAACATTATTTAAGTCCTGTTCTGAAAACAGAATTTCTAATTTGCCTTTGGGCTCCTTTTGGGTAATCAGCACTAAATACCTAAATTTCTGAGTGAATGCCTGTATTTATGTTCATGAGACCCTTGTACAGGGAGAGCCTACTTAACTTTGTTTAACAGACAAACCAATACCTCAACTCCACAGATGTTTAACTAGCTGAAACTGGTGCTATCATCCTACACTTCTCCCCACAGCCCATGGCCTTCTGACTACCTTCTCCTTCTGGTCCAAGTGTCCATGCAGGGCTCCTCTGTGATGATATACAGCTGGTTGTGAAGAATCTGAGTGTAGCAGATATACAGGGTTTCTCACCAAGGAGCAAAACCCGAATTATCTTAACCTACTGAAAATCTCCTTTCTTCTGGCAGAAATCTAGGAAGCAGTACCGGAACCATTGTTCTCAGACAGGCTTCTTGTGGGCGTGATAAAGCAGCTCCCTCAGAGCTGGAGCATTAAGTTGCTTTGTGGCTAGAAGCACTTGACTGGACTTTCTGATGACCTGAAAGGCATATAGTAATATATCGATCAGCTCGTAAAATATAGCAAAATGGCAAAAGAAATGGGCACTTCCAGACTAGACTGATAGGTGCTGGTGCTCTGGCTTACTGCAGAACATTCAGACCCCTTTTAATGGCTTTGAGGGTTTTCCTCTTCAAGATAAAGAAAAAAAAAACTAAATAGGAAATCTGAGTATGTAGTGATGTGGTAAGAATTTATTCCTTGTCTGTGAGAAAGTGACTTCCTTCTGTTTCTTACCATTAAGCCACAAGTAGATCCTCTTCAGTATTTAGTGAGAAGAGGTCAGCTTTCAGTTTTCTTTAGGGCATTAAAGATGTCTCATCCGATTACTGTTTTAATTTCTGTCTGGGGAGTGCAGAGAGCTGAAATATTCTCACAGGTATAACTCAATCAACATTTCTCTCTTTGGCTCCTTCTGCAAACATCTCACAGTGCCACAGGACAGAGCCAGTTTGAACTATGCTCCAGGTCCCATTAGTACACCCCTATGTAACTAAAGTCTCAATCGGATAAGCTTATAAGTGACCATTTCTTTTCCTAAAAGGAGACACTTGTAAAACCCTTGTGAAGATACATGTTGAATTCCCCTGTAAGTATCAAAACACAGTTCCTCAAAAGCTTCCCTGACTTGAACTTTACATATGGGAAGTTATCATTAAATTACTAAGGTCAAGATAGCCATTGTAACCCCAAACTCTACTGGGTAGTTAAAGAGTGTCCATATATCCTGTGGCTTTTGAAGCTGAACGGGACTGTGCCTCCTTTTTGATGAGATTATTTTGAATTCTTCTGTGTTCTTGCTGTCTCTCTCGGCTTGGTGCTGCTCACAAATATTAAAAACTGTGCTTTTTCTTACATCATCTAGACCATAATGAAAATATAGGCCAGTACATCACTCAGGACAGCCCCCAGTAGAATCCTACTCAATACACCCTTTCATTTAAGCAATGGAGCATTTATATGTCTAGCAAGCTTCTGACCAGTGAAGAAATCCCATCTTTCAAACAAAGAACTGCAAACCATTTGACCATATGACTACTACAGTCATTGCTTACTTTGCAAAATTCTACTTCATACAGCACACAGTGCAAAATTATTTCCATCATTTTAACAGCTGAAAGGAAGTTGGAGATCTTAGGAATCAGAGAAATAACATTTGAATGGTGCACAGAGACAAAACTAGCCAGAAGTGGTCATAGTGTTCTGTCTTGAGCTAGGTTGTTTGCAAGAGTGGAATTCAACACCACAGAGTAGGATTTCTCTCTTGCAAACTGGCGACTTATTTGCCAGTTTGTCTGGAAAACTGGGCAGCACTGATATGCAGCAAGTGTGCTAAATGGCATGTGGCTTTTCCTGTGATGCTGCTCAGAGCCTGGTGCATAGTGGTTTCACCTATCTTCAATTAATACTTTCCTAAAATCAAAGGTGCAAGAATACTTTGAGTAGCAAGAATATAATACTTTGAGTAGCTTATACTGATGCTTATTGTAACACAGTAATTCCCAAACCTACTTTTTAAGATAGCAGTATCAATTCTGGTGAACCAGAGCTGCAGTACCTAGGCGTTCGCAGGTCCAGTCAGGAAGAAGGAATACATGTCCATCCACTCCTGCCTGCTACATATCCTCTTCCCCAAATTCACAGCACCAGCTCTCACCTAACCATCACCTACACTTACCACAAACTGGCACTAGCCCTATTTCTTCGTTTTCCCACCCTACCATAGGTTGTTCTGAGCTCTTTGTCTCACCTTGCCTTGCCAGCCCACCTCTGACGCTCATCTTGGAGACCTGTTGGCAGGGAAGGTGGCTGTTCCAGGGCTCATGTAGACACCTGCACTCAGAGAAGCAGGCAGAAGCTGGTACAATGTGTCCCAAATGCATGTCTTGATATGCATATCTGTGAGACATGGTTAAATCAGGAAGGTGTCTGTAACCTGGTAATCGCTGAACACAGATAACTATGGATGTACAAGACTGCAGATCCAGGAAATGCCTCTATGGAAGTGATTGGGAGCTGCTGTCACAAGCCACCAAGACCATGACTTGAGTATGTCTGCTATCCTGTGGTTATGTAAGGTGTGGAACAGAAGAATATCACCAGCCCAGCAGGTACAAGGATGGGCAGATGCTGGAAGAACTTTATCCTTTTCATGGGCTTTCTTGCACTGGTTTAGTCCTGTAAAATGAGATGTAACTTCTCTCAGTGCCTATACTCACCCTCTGACCTGATTTCTCTTTCCTGTGTTGTCTAAAGTAGCTTAGTAATAAGGACAGGTCCTTCAATGTGCTGCCATGTTGCATTGCAAAACAGAACCCATGTCCTGTTGGGTCCTCAGGAGTTAAATGAAGTAAGTCCAGAACACTTGTGTCTGTGGTTTTAATTCAAATGGGTGTTTTCATCAAGAAGAGCAAACAAAAACTGATTTCAAAAGAGCTCTAGCCAATCTGCCAAAAGAACAGAGAGGAAAATGTATTTACACTAGTTTGGCTTTTGGTTCCTTCCTACATATGCCTGGATTAAGTCAACTAAATACTTTAAAACAGGTGTGTGAAAAACTTTATTCAAAGGTACTTGTCATCTTTTCTTTTTTCAAAACAAAGATGAAAGATATGACATTCTATAACTGAGAGTTTTCTTTCTGTAAAAAAATATTACAATAAACATTAGCTATATTTCTTTGATATAATACCTTTAATGGGAATTGTTCAAATGAAGAGCGTGTTTTCTTCTATTTGAGAAACCATCACTGAAATAGGTTGTTAAGTGTGCTGGATTTTTTCATGGCATATTTTCCACTCTTTTTTTACTACATGTAAAGAAAATCAAGTTGCCTGGAAATCCTTAGATTCAAACACCTTTAGCTGTAGTGGCCATTTGATTGTTCTTATATATATATATATTTTTTTTTTAGGTTTGTGTGTGGTTAATCTTTAAACAAAGATCCAAAATTCTGCCTTGTTAGTAGTGATAATGATAACAAATCTGTATCAGTAAGTATATTTTCATAGAGATTTACTATCATGGAGGATGACAATGGTACTTAGGTCTTGAGGGTTTTCTCTAATTATATCACAAGATATGTAAAGGAAGGAGACTACATGCATAGTCAAGCTGAGTTAAACCTGGCAAAGGAAACTAAATTAGAGATTTTTTTCCTCCCCATTCCTATAAGTAAAAAGAAGAAAAATAAAAGTTGGGGGGAAAGGAGAACACACGTGCAGGTGTGAAGTTTATAAGGTTTGAGGGTTTACAGTGGCTTCAGAGCAGCCTGTATAGTGTGGCTGGCTGAAACTGATGCTGGAAACTTTGGAAGCCAACCAATAAATCTGATATTCTTTCTGGTGTTGTTACTATTGATAAAAAGACTGATGTCCAGGATGCTTTCCATTCATAAGAAATTACAACGAAAATACAAGTGTATAAAGTAGGTATGGCTTGAAAAAAAGGAATAATTTGCCGAGTTGTCAAGATACGTAATAATTTTAAATGCATTAAAAAAAATCTAAAAGTTTTTTTTTTTTTTTCAAGTAGAGAACAGGATATTTTTTATTCCAGAATTCCATGAAAGAGTTGGAAAATGAAACAACATCTCAACAAAATATACAACAAAAATTGTAGGTAAGTTTAAAATGGACTAAATGCTCAATAGTGCTAGAAAAGTGGCTGCTTCATTGAGCATTTTTCACAGATAAAAATAATTAGCATTCTAGACAAGGGAAGTGGTCCAGGTCTCTTCTCTTTGGAACTCAGTGGAGGAATTTGACACAATGCCATGTAAGAAGTTATTAGTCTAAGTGGAAAAGGTGAGAATTACTACAAGAATAAAAAAGGGATGAGGGTTTGCCTATAAGGGAAAGTAACAAAACTAAAAGTATCCTGTAGGGATGTGATTAGTAGACTCCCTAAGAGTTTTGAAAGCCAGCCTGGAGTGAATATTTTTACTGATGATATTGTTATAATAATATGCTGTTGTGTGCTTCTTAAACAAAGTTCAGAGACACTGTCAGTACAGAAGGGGAATTGAACATAGCTTGAAAACCAAGATAAAAGTGTTTTTTGCCTTTTTTTCGGTTTGTTTTTTTAGTTGTACAACTGCCCACAGGATTCCAAAATCTCTTAAGGTTATTCGTAAGCCTACCAAGAAATTGCACAGATCTTGTCGCTTGGAGGGGGTGAAGGAGGAGGGACAGGATTGTCAGAAATGCTTAAAAATTTTATTTCAGAACAGTGTTGATACATTTAAAAAAGAAAAAAAAAAAAAAAGTAAATTCCCAAACCAGACAATTTACATATTGCTGTCCACTTTTAAAAACAAAGATCAGCCATATAGTTTTTCTACAGGTTTTAGTTCAAACTCAAATTTAGTCCTTGGTGGACAAGAAATGAACATGCTGGAAACACAAACCAATTTAAATTTCTTCACATCTACCACTGGAGATATTTGTGTACCTCAGACTGGAATGACAGAATGATCATCAACATGACTCTGCAACTCTAATCAAGGTAGGTTTTTGGAGTCATGTAAAGTTAGGAGTATTACTATTTCCCTCTCTCCCTGTCACCGCAAACTCACTGGTTTAGGGTTTAAACACATTCATAATTACTGATATACATGAAGAAGCAGAGCAGAGAGGCCTTTTCTGGTTCTAAACAAGGTATAAAAAAAAGGAAGTTATGATTAAATTATCTTGCCATACACCATCTCCTTTCTGAACGTTGTCCTGTGTAATTCGGCTAGAAATTGTGTGTACATGTATACACACATACATATATTTCCAGGGTGAAAAGGTTCAGAACAAATCTGCAACACCTGATGTGGTCCTGCCTTAAAACATTGTGTTGCATACAAGAATCATCAGGCACTATATTGCAGAGGTAGGATATACTTCAGTATTTTTACCAATTTGTGATGGTGTGTTCTATTTGCAAAGCTGGATCATAGAAACAGCGGTGAAATCTGCAGCTGATAGTTTTGAGATATGAATTTGACCATATTATAGCTTAGACAACAGGAATATTGTAGCAAGGATGAAAAAAATAAAAATAAATAAATAAAAACTTAATATTTTTTGCCCAGCATGCAATGTTACGTGGAATTCATTAATATGTTCATAATTCAGCTGCTGCTTCTTCTCCTCTCATGCTGAGGATTTATTGTGAATTATTTGGTTTAAAAACAAAATTACCCTAGTTATCTAAGAACAAATATACCAGGGAACACACATTGGTTACAGTAGAATTTAATAATGCTCCAGTAAAATAATTTATTTGAAAACCGCTTTTCGCACCTTATTTGTTTCACATGAAGTGTCACAATTTCCATTACCTTTCACCAAGTCTAAGCAGTCTTCTAAGGGAATCTACAGGAATTGCTGTCAGACCACTCGAAACCAGAGATACCAGGCTCTTTTTCTTGCAGGTATCAGCAGTGGCAGGCCCATTCTGAAGCTGCGTATCTGGTAAGCTCCATTTCCCAGGTGGTGGAAAAATCCCTGCCCCACAGCCCTGTGTAGTATGGCAAATGTATATAAAACACAATTCCATAAACACTATTGCCAAACTACCAAATAGATCATACTACATAACTTGTATTCTAACAGTACTAACCTCTGCCATTTTAGTTTGAATATATAACATAACAATACAATGAACTCTGGAGGCTGGAAGGGATAAATTCAAAATGGCTGCACAGTTATGCCCTAAGCAGTAATGAAATATTGCCATTAACAGGCACTGAGTCAGAAACAAATAATGTGGGAAAAGTAGGCACCATTTAGCTTACATTCACAGTATTACTTTTTCTGCACCTAAATTAGTACAAAGAAAAAAAGTTCTCCCAGAATTTCTGAGCATACCTGAAAGATCATCTGTGAAATAATACTAGATAAAAAGTCAAACATGAAGAAAAGAGATATTCTTCTCCTCTTTCTCACTTTGTTCTCTGCCACAACAAACATCCTGTATTTGATCTGCAGTTTGTAAAGCTCCTTTGACATCTTGGTTGTGAATACTTGCTGTGAGTGTCACAGCTGCACTCAAGACACTAATTAACACCCTCAATGTCAGGCAGCTGTGGAGACAATTCATATACTATCGTTATTACCTGCAGAGTAGCCCTCTTAAAAAAAATCTTTATTCTGCAGATAATGTGTGTAAGTAAGTCATTTTAATTTATTTTCCAATCTAGCATTTCTAATGCTACTTGCTGTGTTAGACTGTGGTCTAAAACTGTCTCAATCAGTAAAGGATTTTTCATTCACTCTGGCCATGCTTTGAACCAGGTCCCCAGGCTGAACAGCTGCAGAACTTAATCTAGCTTCTCAGTAATGAATTCATTCATCTCATTCATATGCAAGTCATGCATAAGTACCACAACTTTAAAGTAAGACCAAAACCAATCTTTTAAAATTGACTGAATGTACAGTAGACTTAAACTGAAGAAGCTTGCACAGAATTCACAAAGGATTTGCTGTATTAGTGGACAAGCTGCACACATTGCAGCTAGAAAAATTCCTTCCAGTGTTGCCATCTAATTCTCTTTCTCACTCACAAAACTATACCAGTCACTGCTGTTCTTTGGGCAGAGGGATGAACAGCTGACTACCAACAGCATTCCTTAACCTGGGGCCCTTTGAAGGTGCCTGTCATGCAGCCATACATAAAAAGAAATCTTGCTTCTTGCTTGCCCACTGCACTCTAACCTGGATATTGAAGTGACAAATAAGCCCTTTGCTGGGAGTCTCCCAAATGTTTGCCAGTGCATCCCAGCAACATCTGTCCAGCACAGCACATTTCAGCTGAGCAAACTGTCTTGTGGGTAACCTGGGTCTGATGCAGGTCAGCCAGTATTACCACGAGGGTCTCTGCAACTAGCTCATACGTAAGCATGCTCCAGGGTGTACCTGGAGCGTCCTCAAGCCTAGAGTTTTCGTATTTTTTATTAGTAGGGAAGATAAAGTTGAAGGAATAATGGTTGGAAATAGGCAGGAAAAAGGTGGTACTATAGGCAGCCCAGTGTTGGTATTGTGCTTCTTATACTGGACTTTCTGGTGGGGATGTTTTCGCTATATTTGCTGTATTCATGTGGTACAATATGCTTGATAATGGTCAGATCAATCATGAGTGTGTTACCAAGGACTGTGGTGAATATACTCCTCAAATGCCATTCTGCTCAGTGCTGGAGATATGGCTATCTGTCTGAAACGTATCTTTCCTCTTTTTAATGCTCCCAGTGGTTTAGATTAAAAATAAATTAAGTTGAAAAATTAATTACGTAAGTCCTAGATCATTCCCTTGCACATCTCGTAGATCCATAGAATGCTGAGTGGCATAGGGCACTTCATTGTTTTCTTCACCTTTATATTGGACTACATACAACTATTCTGAAAAGAATGTACGAAAGATTTGTGAAAAAATTCAGATAGCTGAATGTCTTTGTCAGTGTAGATGTTAATGTGATAGGTGAGAGCAGTGTTTTTCTTTAAATGCCATTTTTTGAAGAGCAGTAGACTCTTGACCTTGTAAGAATTTCATTCTGCAAATTGAGTTTTGTGCTTTGTGGAGGGCTCTTTTCTCCAGTTTTTATTTCACAGCCAAAACTATCTACTGAAGAAAACCCTGAATTAAGGTCACCAGCAAGCCATTTGAAAAATTTTACTTGTTTAGTCCATTCCATGTGTGAAAGTGTTGCTCTGCTGCATGTTCCAAAAATGGTCTAATATAATATTGTTCAGTGACTTTTTTTTTTTTTTTTTGTCTCGACTCTAGTGCTTCACATATTTGAACAACTGTTTGAACAAATACTTGAAATGGAAAGTCATTGTCATTCTGACGGGATGCAGCAGTGCCTGTATGGCTTTTGTTTGTCAGAAGTGCCACTGTTGCCAGGATACTCTGAGGGAAGATGTCAAAAGACAACAAACTGAAAGGACAGACTATCTGGTCTATCCTGAAGCCTGCCCCTTGCATACTAACAAATCCAGGGAGTTCTCCTTTTCCTCTGACTTCAACAAGAACAAAATTGGGCTGCTAGTTCCACTTAGGGACAAGCTGGAAAGGATCCCTTGAGGCATTGTTAAATTTCTGACACCAAAGAGGTAGCTAAGGTAATATCTCTGCTTCCAATAGCTTTTGCTCTTCCTCTAGGTATAACTAAATCATCCCTGCAATAAGCTTATAAAAGTTGTTTGCCTTTTGAATGGATTCTGCTGTATGATGTCCTCCTGAAATGAGATCTCTAGAAAGTGTAGCTTTAAGACCATCTTAAATTGTGTAGATAGTGATCATATTTAGTTGTTTGCACAGGGTACGGTTTAGGCCCTAATGCTGTGCTCTCACTTCAGTGGACAGGTACACAAGTCTCTCAAAGACCCAGTGGCTTAAAAGGGAAATTACCAAAATTCAGATTAGAAGTATGATAGACATTTAACTGACAGCAGTGTAACTGTAACTCTACATTCATAAGGATATGTGTGGAACCACTTTTGCTCAGAGACAGCCAGCCATTTTTGTCACTAATGCTGGTGAATCGCAGCATAAATCTGTGCTCCAGGTGGACTTTCTTGCAGCTGGCACGCAGGGGGGACACCAAAAGGACATGCCCAGCTGTGCTGCCATACCCAGCAATCTATACTCAACTGACCATATTGCAGATCCTCTTCCATCATCTCTTTATGTGCCACTCATTTTCCCCTTGCTGCTAAACCTCTCTGCCATTGTGGCTCCCTCCCACACTCACAAAAATACCCCCTTGAAAGCCACATAACAAACCTCACCCTACCCTGGTCTTGACTGCAGACCTCACACCTAGACACACCCGAGCTCCATATGCAACTGCCCATCCCAGTCCTCGCAGGGTCTTTAGCCACCGCATTTCACTTCTCCACTGGCACAGCCGCATTTCATACTCGTTAAATAAGAAACATTCACATTGCTTCTTCATCTCCTCAGAAAAGGAGCCCCTGATTGCACTATTCCGGCTCTCTGGTGAGGGCAACTGTTAGCAAAAGCAATAAAGAGGTATGTGTGCAGCAGGCCATTTCTTGACAGGTCGGCTGCCCCTGCAGTCACCAGTGGTTTCAGACCTGATCCACCACATCGCTCCTATGTGCCTGCATTATAAGGCAGTCAGCAGAATAACCTTGGCATTTGTGCACCTCTGAAACAGACTGCAGGCAAGGATAGTGCAAGGTGAGCATACTGTCAGCCCCAGGCTTCCCAGGCACTCAAGTGTTGCTCTTCTGCAGCTTACTTATGAGTAGTGAGAGGTGGACAGCACGCAGTGTTGTCAGTGTCGTCAAAACAGCTTTCAGAAATAGAATATAGATGTTACTAGATGATGCTCTTCAGATTGCACTATTTGCTTGGTGGGAGGCACCTTCCCTTGTTTTGATCATAAGGAAGTGTTTTTGTTTCAGACAGAAACCACAGGTTTCTTCATCTTCTGTGGAGAATATATAGCCCAAGGTAAAAGAGCTCATAACAGGCTGAGTAAAAATGTTTAAGGGCACATGAAGTAAGCCAAAATACTGAAACCACATTAATATCAGCAATACCACACTTTTATTCTGCATTTCCTATGGCCTATTTTTTTGAATTCTCTTGAGAGAGATAGAGTCAGTTGTTAAAGGTGGCAACAATTACCCTCCATTTAAATATAGCACTAGTATTCAAGATGATTCATTAGTACATGTCTGATTCATCACAAAGCATAAACAATCATGCCACCACAACATAATGTTGTCATAAAGCTTCATGTAAACCCTATTGAAAACAGTAGGAATATTCATTCTGCTCAATGAACTTTGTGTAAGATTTTGTAATACAAAAATAAGGGTTTTAAAACTTCCTACTATCTGTTATTCATTCTTTTACTGTTTATTCAATACGAAAAAATTATGTTCACAACGTGAGAAAATAATGCAATATTCACACTGGAGCCATTCATTAACAGTTTTAATAACTCATTTCCAGACGAACAGTTAAAGACTTTGTATTGCTCAATATGTGGTTTTAAGACATGGAATAGGTAGGAAAGCCTGTAAAGTACATTTAAAAGGCCCTTTTTTTCTCAGTCTTCTTTTCTCAGTACAGAGAAATGTGTGTACAAAATAAAGACTGGAAGCTGTATAGTGGTGCGTTTACAACCAAAATTGGAACATCACCTCATGGAGATTCCTGGGCTGCCAATAAACTAAATAACTGTCTAGAGTTCTAAGTCAGTATTTGAAACGAATACTCTGTATACACTTCTTGTTAGCGTGTAATGGCTGCACGAAACAAGGGACTTTGCTTTGACTGCTGTGTCTATGAGTTCAGTTTCTTCATACGAAACTCCAAGGCTGCAGGTTGCTTATGAGTTGCAATTTTTTTTGGTAAAAGACTTAAATATTAGTGTATGACACAATCAAAATTACGTAAGATACACTGAAGAGCTGCTGCATTGACTGAAAACCATCTGAAGCTAAAATGCATGTGAAATTTCATGTAAAAAAATGTCAGCAAATGTCCTATAAAAGATGAAGCAGCACAACACTTTGAGCATCTGGAGTTTAAGCCTGCCTTTTACAGGCTCAGCTGTTACAATTTCTAGATGGTTACTAGCATCTTGTAAACGTGAACATTTTCAGAACCTGTGATTGCGGGTGGCAAGTTTTATCGTTCTCGGAGGCCAAATTAAGAAGAAAACTGAAGAAGGAAGAGCTTTGAAATTAAGAATCTCAGATTGCTCCAAGGTTGCAAAAATAAATAAATCATAGTCCAGCCACCACCCTGAAGGAGGTTTTGTGTCTCATTTCTTGGAAACCCAGCTGTATTTAGAAATGAAAAATGGAAGGAAAACATGTTGTCTGTGTAGACCTAAGGGTATGACTGCATCATGGAAAGCAACATGTTGCAGAAACTCTTGGGCAAATGTGGCATAACAGAACTTAAAAAAAGCTTATGCAGTCCTTTCAGACCAAGACTGTGCCTGAGCTCAAGAGCACTGTGATTGTGCTATGTCGACAGTCTGTCATGCACTGAGCTGGCAGATGGAGCCCTGTGCCATGTACTAATGTCCTTCATAGACACACCCAAAAAGCATCCACTGCCTTAAAGCATCTACAGTTGAATATATAAAATATGACTTCTACACGAATGTTATTCTACCAGTGCTTTCAAAGCCAAAAAGTGTTATTACCATGTATTACCATACAGTACTTTTATTGCATAGTCAATTGATTACAATAACTCATGGCAAATAGCGAATATGGTATGATTGCAAAAATGGAATACAGCAGAAAATGGGCACAATTAACAGAAAACATATTTTATGTAGATTAATATCTTAATTATTTTATTTTACCTTGACAATTTACAATGTGGTGTCAGTATGTCAATCTGAATGTGGTGTACAGAACAGGCAACTCAAATTTCTTACATGCTCAGGAATGCTGAAGCCTATGCAACATGACAAGAGGGAAAAAAAAAAAAAAAAGCAAAGCAACTCAGAAGAAAGGAAAAGATAACTCCTTGATTTAAGCTCATATCGTGAAAGTAAAGCTTGGAAGTTTATGTTTATCCTGAGTTCCAGAAAAATGAATTGTGTAAAAAAAGTCTAACAGTCTTCTAAATTCTCTATTTAAAATACCTCACAAAAACTTAAGTGAAGGATTTCTGGAAACAAGAATTAAGCACAAAATAGGAAACTTAAGTTTTTGTTTTGTTTATGACATCTTAGCGATTTTTGCATTCCTAAAGTCCAGACCAAAACAAAATTTTACACTACATAAATTCATGCCATTAAGCATTGTGCTCCAAGCTAAACCCAAGAAAGATTAAAAAGCAATTGCTGAGTGCACACTGTCACACTGGAAGAAGAGAGGCGACTTCAGCAGCATAGAACAAGGCATATGCTGCCTGGATGAGGACAAGGGAAGGGTATTAAGCTTTCCCAGATGCTGATTTTATAGCACTTTTTAAATACTACTGAGAGGGTTATTTAAATAGTATCCGCAGTTTACACCATACTTCTCACCAATCTCTCGCTGTTTGCTCTATTTTTTTCTTTAATTTTTGATCCTTGCTGTTCTCAAAGCTTGCAGTTTCTTTTCTCTCCTACCAGTTTCCCTTGGCAAACATCAGCAAGTTCCAGATACAACTTGCACACCTTCCTTTGCCCCTTCCTCATTGCCTGGGGTGGCACTGTCCCAAAATTGCATTTATTACATCTGTACTTGCTGCCACTATAACCATCCTCCATGCAGTTCCTTTCTTTATTTCCTTCTTCCCGTTTACATGCTGCCCTGTATCCTCATCTCAGTTTCCAGAGTGCACACACCATCTCTAACATGATTCCTAATCGCCATTTCTGAAGAACTGAGACATTCATGACCTTTCAGCTTGCTCCTCTCTGCTACTGCCACTCCTGGATCCCTGTGTCACACACACTGACACAGACATGACTTCCAATTTTCTTCATACAGAGAATAATTTAGGCACTGGGCTTCTTCATCTTTTTCCACACATTGTCACCTCTGGCTTTGTAGCTTCTCTCCTTTTTGAGCACAAACCTCAAAGCCTCTGTCCTCCATTTTTCTCATATCAAATGTACCTAGCCATCAGCTGTTTGCTGGAGCTAAGATCTTCAGTTTCTTGGATCTTTTTCTTTTGTGATAACCTGTTAAACTCATCTATGATGATATCAGCCTTCATGTCAACTATCAGTCCACTGTCTATCTTGCTCTGCACATTACCTCACCCTGGTATTTTAATATATTCATGAGTCTTGGTTTCAAAACCAACCAAAAAGCTATTATTTAATTACAGTCTTCACTGGATGGTACTTCAACTTAGATCCTGTTTGCTGCAGTTCTTTCTTCTAATCATCTTTCAGTCTTTTTCCACAGTACCTACCAGTATCGCTTCTGCATACAGGTCTTCAGCATTTCTATGACTTTCTGCCATCCATGATCCATAACTTTTTTTAGCCCATTCTGTCTCTTTTTTTGCTTCAGTATGATGACAGTCTCTCAGTGCTTCACGTTTTTCTATCCACAAGTCCTTGTCATTTCTTGCCCATTGAAAGATCTATAGTACTAGTCACCACCTAACAGGTCTTTCTTGTGTTCTGCTGTTGCCACTGCCCTTGCCCTTGCGTGGAAATCCTTTAACCAATACAGATTCCTCTAGATCAACTTTATTCTCTCCTTAGTTTCTCCTTAGCACTTCTCTTCCTGGATGGTGGGTAAGCTTCCTGAGCAAGACAGTGACACATATAGTGAATATAAAACAGCATTTCCGAAAATTATCTTAAGAGGTGGAAATAAGTCAATACAACAAAGCATTCTTACAATCAATATCTGTCAGTAATACTGTTTGCTCTTCAAGCAAATTGTTTTCAACTTTAGCTTTTTACAAGAAACTCCATTTGTTTTCCTGTGCAGGATATAGAAACAAAGGTTACAGGCAGTTAATAAGCTTGTCGTATATGGGTGAAGGCTATGGGTGATTTGTCATTATTTACAATAGCACTAGAATCTTGAAATAAATACATTGTGAAGACTCAGTTATTCCTAGAGAGAACAGGGAATGTTTTTCTTTCATTAACAATGGAGCTGAAATAGCTCTGTTTATATTTATATGCACATTTCTAGGGCTACATACTTGTCCCTTTAAAATTGCTAGCATAATATTCTGATCAGCCTTTGGTGAAGAAAAAATTATGGGTCAATAGCAGTCCTGTTAACATCTGTGTGCAGTGCATGTTAAAAAGAAACCTAAAAGTCCAAGAAGGTTTTTCAAAGTTTATCAGTAGTTTCTCCAAAAGTAAGATGAGATGAATTGCACAGTTCTTTTTAGTCCTACAGTCTAAGTCAAGAATGAGATAAACTAGAATATGCTTTGAAATATCAGAGTCCTCATATGTACTGTAACGTGCAGTTGATGTCTGTAGAACACTGGATATACTTTGGTAATATGTCGCATGATAGTAACCTCTGCTTTGTACACCAGTAACACTGGACCTGGATTTTATGAGTCCTACATACCTACTTCAACATTTAATGCACACTGCTTGGCCAAGCTTTTTTCACACAGTTAGTATGGTCTAAGCCTCAAAAGCTGAGACTCTAAAGCATAGCAATAACAGATGATGGTCACTAGATATAGTTCCACTGTTTGGTGAGGTCACGATGCTTTGTGTGAACTTACCTAGCCACAGGATTTTAACTTGGAATTACAGGCATACAACTGTTCTATAATTTAACAGGTACCATGATACAAACAGAATACAAAACAAGGATGTTATGAAATGTTTTCAAAACCTTCAACCATGAGTTCTGGATTTTAAAACCACGAAATATGTTTCAGTGTGTTTACTAGAGAGAAATTACAGCAACTTGGGTACAGGAGGACCTTTGCCCTTTCAATTCTGCATTATCACTGGCTGCTCAATCTTTTAAAAAGCTCTGTCAGAATGACTGCAAATCAAAACATTGCATTTTGTGGTTTCTGTGATTCTGTGATTTTGTTTTCTTTTGTTTGTCAGTTACTGGTATAATAGAAATAGTGGCTGAATCTACTGTCCAGTCTCCATACCTGAGAAGATAACCATGCCAATGACATTTGAAGGAGTATTCTTGTAATCCCTACACATGTAAGCAGGAGCAAAGCAGGGAATTCAGTTGAAAAACACAGAAATGCCAAGTGATGTGACAAGTCTGCAGAATGACTACAAGGCAGAAGAATCAAATTCAACATAATAAACAGAGTCTGTTCTTCCGAAGGTAAGTATAAAGGATGTTGTTTCTGCCCTTTTCATAAGTACCATTTTGTGAATCAGCTCAGTTTTTTAGAGGAGTTGGATGTTCCTATGCGCCTAAAATAATATGTCTGTTTTAGACATAAGGGTCTCATTCCAGTGACTATACAGACTTCAGTAATTGCTCACCAAGAACAGATGCTGCAAACACTAATCAGGTGATTAACTTCAAGTGTCTTTTTTTCACACTGTTAGCAGAAGCAAGCAAATTCTCCATGTATAGCTAATGATATTTATTCTTATTAATTTAGATGAATTCTAATATGTTTTGTTTCTGAGATCTAATTAAGGATCAGTTTTGCTGATAAACTTACTCTGGGCTCCCATCCGAGGTGGATATGGGGCATGCAGCCCTGTATCTGCTTTAGGTCTTGTCTGTCACTGAGCCTTCTGTGACTAGAGCTAAGGCTGTGGCTTCATCACTCTTCGTGGAACTTTTTTAACCTGTTTGTTAGGACTGCTTTGTAAAGCTTGTTAAGGCAACTAGAGTTAAAGCTCAATTAAAAACTACAAATGGGTTAAGGCTTTTGGCACCATATAAAGCCTTTTGACAGACAGAATCTTAGCTATTGCTTCTCAAACAGGAGGGATGCTGAAACTTATTGAGTTCCTTGTTTGAGAATGATAATTATAACAATATCTCCTGCTGGGTAACTCGCAGTGGCCATATTTACTAAATTCCATTACTCCTCCTGGACACTGATTCTGTCTCTCATCTTAGAGGGTCACATCATTTTGTCATTTATTACATATTTGATTTGCATTTTGCAGTACAGGAGAGTAATATGAACAGAAGTTTAGCAATTTCACAAAAATCCCAAACTTCAGTTCTCAGTCCCATTTTTTACTATTTAACCATTTCCCCCAGGTGCTATCACTGTGCTTTTTCACACCCTATTCACCTCTTCGATGGGATTTTAATTTGAGACAACTGAAAGGTCGTCATCATTTTGGAGAAATAAGCTACTCTTCTGGTTTCCTCATACTCTTCTGCAAGAAACAGCCATTTTACAGAATCTACGGGTTCTCACAGTTCTTCGTTCACTCTGAAAATGCTCTCTTCCCCAGTCAAAATGTGATCCAACAGTTCAGGTTTTTTAAACCAGAAAAGACTCTAAGTACCTTATTTGGTCTCTGTGAAAGTATGTAACTTCGCAATGCGATACTGTCTAGGGTAAAAACATTCCGCCTATTCTGCAGAAAACTGTTGTTTCACATTGACAAAGTCCCTTCCAGTTTGGTACGGAAAATCGCTAATTTCCACGTTCATAAGACATTTAAAGTTGATAAAGCATTAGTTAAATTGTGATAACAGGTTTATACAGCACTAGATCAATAGACTTGTTCAGTTTATCACCTTTATTTCCCTGCTGAATTAAAATAGAAGACCCAGGCTTTACAGGTAACGTAACCATTTCATTTATTCAGCAATAGACTATGCTTCCATGTAATTTACATGCAATAAAGTTTTTTGACACAAGAGAAGTCAGTTTCTGGTCCAATTAGTGATTAACACTGCCTCTGAAA
Source organism: Pampusana beccarii (assembly GCA_013399365.1). NCBI lineage: Eukaryota > Metazoa > Chordata > Aves > Columbiformes > Columbidae > Pampusana > Pampusana beccarii. The sequence goes on from VWYH01002031.1 coordinate 32,346, forward strand.
AGAAGAAGAGCCTTATATGCATTTTCCATGTTTGTAGTGCCGCTCATGAGATGCAGATGTTCCTTGTGGCACTTAGTTTACACCCTAAAGCAAGAGGCTTGATTGCCCCATACAATTAAGTTAACTATGGCTACAAATGTAATTAATGGCCTCAATGTTATCTAGCCTTAAAAAAAAAAAAAAAAAAAAAAAAAAAAAAAAAAAAAAAAAAAAAAAAAAAAGTAACATTTAAAACCAGTGATCTCCACGGGCTGGTTACTATGTACATAGCATAGAATCATAGAATTGTTTATGTTGCAAAAGACCTATAAGATCATAGATCCAACCGTTAACCTAACAGTGTCAAGTCCACCACTAAACCGTGTCAATAAGCATCAGGTCTGCACATCTTTTAAACACCTCTAAGAATGGTGACTCAACCACTTCCCTGGACAGCTTATTCTAATGCCTGACAAGCCTTTGTGTGAAGATATTTTTTCCTAATATCCAATCTAAAACTCCCCTGGCCCAGCTTGAGGTCATTTCTTCTCATCCTGTNATCTTCTCTGGATGCATGAAGTATTTTGTTCAAAATCTACTGCCATTTGACTTTAGCAAGTACATCTTTCTTCTTAAATTAGAGAGCATAAACCACCTTTATAACTGTAGGTATATCAATTCCTAACTTAGTGGTAAACAAAGACAGACTGCAAACTTCTCACAACTGCACTCACTGATGTTGATGCCTCATAAACAGAGAGGATTCCTCTGAGTGCTGCTTTTTGTGGAAATCTTACTTCAGACCCAGTTTGCAAGTGGTCATCAGAAAAATCTGGATATGTGACAGTATCTAGGTAATGGGAATTCTAAGGCTATATGCAGACAGATCTGAAGAAATTGTCTGTCACTTAGTATGTTTAAGTACCTAGGCTACTGCATGATATCCAGATTCTACAGAGGTCACAGCAAATAAAATGAGTAGACATCCGAAGTTAGTGGGCTTCATCTAGGTGCTGGTATCAGTCATACAATCAAAACCAAACCTTAGCAAACTTCTCAAACCAGAGAGGGGCTGTTGATGTATTAGGAACCAACAGGGAAAAACACCTGTGAAATGCCTCAAATGAATTTGGGTGTGTTCTTCTAGAAAGATGACATGGTCGATAGCCCAACTGAAGTGCCTCTGTATAAAAGCATTCAGCACGGGTAACAAGCAGAAGGGTGTGAAAGCCACTGTGCAGCTCGGAAGCTGTGATCTAATTGCTGTCACTGAAACATGGTGGGATGAATCACACAACTGGAGCACTGTAATTCATGGTTATAAACTGTTCAAAAGGCACAGACAAAGAACGAGGGGCAGAGGGATGCCCTCTATGTAAAAAAAGTAGACTGACTTCATAGAGATGCCATTGTAAACCAGCAACGAACAGGTTGGGAGGCCTGGTGGCATTCACAGTCTTGAGGGAATAGGGGCCAAGTGAAGACTAGAGTCAGGACTCTGAATTCTGAGAGAGCAAACTTACAGCTGTTTAAAGAATTAGTAGACAGTAAACTGTCCTCAGCTGAACAGAGCAGCTTTTAAAGGACATTGTTCTCAGAGAGCAATACCCATGTAGAAGAAATCAGGAAAGGAAGGCATGAGACCAGCATATCTGAGTAAGGACCTCCAAGTCAAACTAAAAAGTGTAAGAAGGAAACGCACAGACAGTGCAACCAGGGACATATATCCTGGAAAGCATATAGGGACACTGTCTGGATGTGTAGGGATGAGAGGAAAGCTAAGGCACAGTTGGAGCTGGTTTTGTCAAGAAATGCAAAGATTCATAAGAAGGCCTTGTATGGGTATGTTGGTAAGAAAAGGAAGATTAAAGAAAACATACACCACACTCAGTAAATAAGACAGGAGAACTAGTGACAACGGGTGTGGAGTAGGTTGAGGCACTCAATAATTTTTTGCCTCAGTTTTCAATGGTAATGTCTCTTTCTACATCTCTCAGGCCACAGAAACTGAAGACAGGGACTGAGGGAATGAATTCTCTCCCATCACAGGAGAAGATCAGGTTCAAGACCACCTGAGGAACATGAACATAAGCAAGTTCTTGGGACCTGATGAGATGCATCCCAGAGTCCTTAGCTAATTGGCTGGTGTAGTTGCCAAGCTACTCTTCATCATATTTGAAAAGTCATGGTAGTCAGACAAAGTCCCCAGTGATTGGAAAAAGGAAAGCATCAACACCCATTTTAAAAGGGTTAAAAAGGAGGACCTTGGAAACTACTGACCTGTCACTCTCACTCTGCCTGGTAAGATAATGGAACAGATCCTCCAAGAAGAGATGCTGAAACATATTGAAGACAGGAATGTGAGACAGCAAACATGACTTCATCAAAGTAAATTGTGCCTGACTATTCCAGTTCATGAGTGGCTGCATCACTGGACAAAAGGAAACCAAGAGATGTCATCTACCTGGACTCCCATAAGATGTTTGCTGTGGTTTGTCATCCAAAACATCCTTGCTGCTGAATTGGAGATATATGGGTTTGATGGATGGACTGCTGGATGGATAAGGTTGGATGGCCACATTCAAAGACATAGTCAATGGTTCAGTGTCCATATGGAAACCAGGAATGAGTGGTGTGTCTCAAGGCTCTGTAGTGGGACAAATAGTATTTAATACCTTCATCAATAACATAGATAGTGAGATTGACTACACCCTCAGCAAGTTTGCACACGACACCAAGCTGAGTGGTGCAGTTGATATGCTTGAGGAAAGGAATGCCATCCAGAGACACCTTGACAGGCTTGAGGAGTAGGCTCATGTGGACTTTCTGAAGTTCAACAAGAGCAAATGCAAGGTCCTGCACCTAGGTCAGTACAATCCACAATATCGAAGTGTAAAGGGGGTGAACTGACCTAGAGCAGCCCTGCAGCAGAGTAGTTGGGGATACTGTTTGATGAAAAAACGTGTGTAAGCTGGAAATGTACCCTTTCAGCCCAGAAAGCCAATTGTATCTTGGGCTGCATCAAAAGAAGCATGGCCAGCAGGTTGAGAGCAGCAATTCTGCCCCTCTAATTTGCTCTTAGGAAAAACAACCTGGAGTACTACACCTAGGTCTGGAGCCCTCAGCATCAGAAAGACATTGATCTGTTGGAACAGGTCCAGAGGAGGGCCACAAAAATGATCAGAAGAACGGAGCACCTCTACCATGAAGAAAAACCGAGAGAGAGGTTGTATAACCTGGAAAAGTGAAGGCTCTGGGAAGACCTTATTGTGACCTTTCAGTACTTAAAATTGGCTTATAAGAAAGATGTAGAGAGGTTTTTTACCAGGGCCTGTAGTGGCAGGACAAGGGATAATGATTTTAAACTAAAAGAAGATAGATTTAGACTGGATATATGGAATAATTTTTTTATGATGAGGCTGATAAGACATTGGAACAGGTTGCTCAGAGAAGCAGAGAAGCTGTGGATGCCCAGTCATTGGAAATGACTGGTTGGACAGGTTGGACAGGTCTTTGAGTAATTTGATCAAGTGAAAGATATGTATGCCCATGGCATGGGGGCTTTGGAACTAGATAATCTTTAAAG